>JAUPMG010084364.1:0-12745 GCA_031762675.1 Pachysandra terminalis | reverse complement strand
CTATGTAAACACTACATGGGACGTCCAAATCATTAAACATAAGTCTAAGTGATTGCTGAAGCTGAAGTTGAAGCTAACGAAGAACAATTTAGACTTGAACTCGGTTGAGGAAGAAGAAGATCCGATGAGCTAGAGCACTGTAAGTAATTCAATTATTCTTTATTTTGGATTTCGATTTAGGTGTCTAGGTCATATTCAATGAATATGACATAGCATAACCTAAAAATCGTTGTTTCTATACTTTTTACATAAGAACTGAAACTGGAAAACTATATAGACCTGATTGACTGAGTCCTGGACCAATGTATATATTTTATTTTATTTATTTTATATTTTGTAAAATTCCCCTGTTCATTAGGAATCCAACAAAACAAGTTTTAGGTGATTCCGATGAGTATTGACCAAGTTATGACCAAAATACGGTATGTCAAATCTGGAAAACCTAGAAAACCCAATCCGGTAGCCTACCGGTGTGCCGGTTAGCCTGCCAGAATTGTCCTTGAAACCCTTAGCTTAAACACTGTTTAATTTGTCGATTGGCTACCGGTGTACCGGATAGCCTACCAGAAGCCTGTGTGCTCATTGTTTGTTAATGTTTAAGGAACCGGTTGGCAACCGGCGTGCCGGTTAGCCTACCGGTTGCTACACTTGTTGAATGTTCAAAAGTTTGGTCCCTGTCTAGCCTGACGGTGGCCAACCGGTGTACCGGTTAGCCTTCCGGTAGGATATATTTCTACTTGCTGCTTGTTTCACCCCCTGCCTAGGCTACCAGCAGACCAACCGTCATGCCGGTTAGCCTGCCGGACAGCCCATGTTTGTTGATTTGATGTGTTTTGTGTTATGTATTAGATTCCTGAATACTTGTCATTAGTTTCATATTGATTATATTGATTTTATGATATGAATTGGTTGTTAACTTAATTGATTTATAATTATACATGTTTGATCATATATTATGCATAATTTAAATTGAATAATTATCATGAAGCATATACCATTTATTAAACCCTCATATTGATAACTTAGACTTATTTCACTATTGTACACATAATTATATTTTTAGTTAATGTGCACAATCACTACACATTCACAGCATAGCCTGATTGCATTATTGACCATATTGCTGGTCATATGCTTGCCTTTACCTTTAGATCTTCACATCAGTTGAAGATTCTGACCTAACTGAGTGTCATTGTGATTTAAATATCATGATATGGTGAGGAAGTCCCGGATGGACTGATTTGCATGTGTTAAGGGACTGATCATCCCAACATACCAATTTATTCCTGGTGAGGGTGATAATCCCAATATTCCACATTATTCTCATCTCGATAGCCTATTATAATACCTAACGGATGCCAAGTGAAATTCTGTTGGCATTCGCTTTATGTAAGACTCGCTGAGGTTAGTCCTATTTATGTGACACCTTGGATTTTTGCATTGCCCTGACGCAAATAAGTGGCGGAGTTGTGCCCTCTTGGTCGAAACCCCTTAAAACTATGATGTGCACATAGAATATCTTACTGAGAGTGGCCCTGTATGGGAGGCACGGATCGAGAAGATGTCTTTATCAGTAATTGATTGGTCTAGTGTGGGGGTTACATAATTCGAATTCTAAACCGCATGCATAATTGCACAGCATATGTTTTTGCATGGATCACACTTGGTGATCACCCTTTTTATTGTTTCCTGAGCATGCATTGCATTCATTAATAACTGAACCTATATTCATATTGCATTACATTGCATATCATATTTATCACATAATTACATATATTCTGTTTTAGACTATTGATTATCAATGGAGAGTGGATTTGACCCTATTCCAATCTAAAATACTGTTTAATTGATTTATTTCCAGAGGTAAGTGTAGCTGACGCCTTTAAGCAACCACTTCAGGATCTTTAGTTAGTAGACTGCAGAACTGTGGAGATCAAGGTGGAGAACAAGCAAAGATGAAGATAATAGATATACTTAGGATTTATTTGTTTATTTTAGTAGAATATTTAATAGAGATGATTTACTTGGATTTATGTAATAAGTTAGTTAATAGGGATTTGATTTAAAATAGGTTATTTCTTTATTTATTTTCCGCTGTGATTTATTGATTGTTTTGAATGAAATAAACTTAGATTATTTTGATTAATTTCAGTAAAACTAATTTATAAAAGTCTTATTTGATATTTCTATGGTTTGGTTCTTATTACTTTCCACTCCCATAGGAATATGGGGTGAGAGTCGCGGTTTGAATGTAAGGCATTCCCACGTGAATTTCTTTTAAGTTTTGGTCATAACAGTGAGGAGCAAAGATGTCGAATAGGCCTAGAGATAGGGTGAGGACCAAAGATGTTCAATAGGCCCCGAGATAGGGTGAGGACCAGAGATGTCCAATAGGCCCAGATGTTTATTTATTTATTGATAAACTATTGGATGTTATGAACTGGGATGTGCCACGGGGGATATGTTGCTGAGCCCTGTAATTCATCCCTATGATAAAAAATAGAGGTGGGGCATGAATTCCCCTAGGTTGTGACTCCCTAAAACTGTGTTGTACACACAGAATCGGCAAGCCATCCTTAGCCCGAAAGGGGCCATGACTCCTAGAGTGAGTTGCATGGTGTTACAGTCCGGATCAAGCATGCTCTTCTAGTGATCATAACGGAAATAATAGCATGCATATCATGTGGTTGGGATTGTACTGTGATTTGAGAAAAGAAAGACTTGACTCTCTTGAGAGTGGGCATGAATCCTACTGCAATTCACGACCCAAACAAGTTTAGATCCGTGGATCCACAACCGGGTCGGATTGCGACACCCACCCCATATTGCTATAGGAGTGGCAAGAAATATAAGAACATAAGCGGAACTATAATACAAAGTTCTTATAAAATATAATATTAATAATTACAGCATTCATTTAATAATACAAATTCTGGAAATTAATCTAACTAAGCTATATCAAATTATCTTCTAAAATTCTATCTTTGGATTCCCCTTCCCATCGCTCTCTTTTGTGATCTATCTTCCTTTATTACCTGAAAAACAACAATGTAATATCCGTAAGCCAATGCTCGTATGAGTAGACCTTTAAACTAAGGTATTTACTCAACACCCAATGCTAGTACAAAATATAAATATGATATAATGATCTGAAATATATACAATATGAGATGATAATGAAATCTGAATAATAAATGATAAAAATAGCATAGTGTTCACTCACCAATTCTCACATTGGTCTGTATCATAAGGATATCACATGGTCCATTTATTATGCTATATGCCTAAGTCTATATGAAAATCATATCTTGTACATCATGCACAAGATAACATCACTAATGACAACAAGCACATGTTAATGCAATATGCATGAAGTCCGGTATTCGAATGGTTCAAATCCCCAAACTAGACCAATCAATTACATTGAGCAAGAATGTCTTCACGATCCATTCCCCCCATACTGGGCCACTCTCAATGTAAGATATTCTATGTGCGCATAATAGTTTTAAGGGGTTTCGACCAAGAGGGCACAATTCCCCATCTTATTTGCGGTCAGGGCAATGAAAAAATCCAAGGCGTCCATAATTAGAACTAACCTCAGTAGAAAAGTGAATAACCGAATACCAAAGGGTTGACTCTTATGATTCAGATTGGGACCCCCATACAAGGCCTATCCCAAATCATTTCATCTTACCACAAGTATTTTGAGTCCCATGCCTCTCACCTTGGCCGAAATAATAATAAGTCTTTCAATGGACTGAAAAATGGTATAACCTGCCCTGGGTCTCAGGCAATATAAATAATAATTGGTTAATAGTCAAAAGAAAGCCTTCTTGGCCGGGATTTCATATGCAACTCATGAATTCAGATATGTTTATTAATGTAGTTCAAACACAATAATAACACATCAGATATATTCACATTACCATGAACATGAGCACAATCTCATGATACTAAGTTACTAATTAATCACATAATATACCCATAATTATATGGTCTGAAGCACAATCGCCATGATGATGGAATTATACATAATATAGTTAAATATGATATGTCTTATGAGATTAAGATGTTACAAAGCAAGAGTCTCAATATAGTTCATTAATCAATCATAAAGTTCAACAATCATACCAACACATAAATAATTCAATTATATCAGTTTATAGGGAGTTTAGATCATTAGGATGGTATAAGAGGTTCATTAGGTTGTTTAGAAAGTCATAAATACCTTGGGTCTTTCAATTAGAGGTTTACCAGGTCATAAATCATAGAGTTATACTCACTGTGACCAACCGGCAGGCTACCGGTAAGGTGGCTAGCACACCGGTCGGTCAGGCTGTGAGGTTACTTGAAGGAATGGCTCAGCAAGCAAGGTAATGGGAATACTCAACTGGTAGGGTGCCGGTATACAAGTAGAGTCACCCCATAAGGCAATGTAATGGTCTGGCTTAACCGACAGGGTGCCGGTACACCGGTTGGGCTAGATTGGTCTGGATTTTATCAAGGGTGTATCCGGTGGTTTGTAGGTATACCGGTAGGCTCTGTGTAACCCTAACGGTAGGATACAGGCACACCAGTAGGTGCCCGATTGGCTGGGCATTAGCCTGTCTGTGCCCAGGTCAAGGTTTTCTTCACCCAGCAGGCTAATCGTCACACCGGTTAAGCTGCCGGTACTAGGAAAGTTGAATTAAGGCATGTAATTTCACAGGGTTAATCATCTAAACATCCAAGGGATTCGTGCATGATTTATTGGTCAATTTATAAATTACACTATATCAGATATTAAGAATACTTATCAATTCTTGGTTCTTGATTTAATTTATGATTTAATCTTGACATGTGATGCATATGTTATAATTATCATCCAATCTTTCTGGGTTTTATTAATATGATCATGGGGAAGGGTTATACATGCAAAAGAGAATGGAATTCCCCATGGTATGACATTAGATGGAAAGTAAATGCACAAGATCTAAAAGAAAACTCACAATGAAAAGATGCTGAAGAATTGCTTTCATTGAAGAACTATTAGATTTCTTGTAGTTTTCTGATCTCCTAATCTTCTTCTTGTTCTTCCTAGGAGTTTCCACGAATTTTGTTGCGTTCTAATGTTTAATTTACTTAGTTAGTCTTATTTAACAAGTTTTAGGAGTTAGAGTTGTATTAGGATTGATAGTTGTTGTTTATGTACAAGTCTAGAGTCTTATTTTGATTATAACTTAGCCATTAAGTTACCTTATTAATTTAGCACGGAAATTACTTATTAAATAATCTAATTAAGCCTTAAATATTTTAATTGGGCTTTAGACTTAATGGGCCTTACTTAAGTCCAGCTTAATTATTTATTAGAGTTAAGTCTTGTTTGGCTAATATAGATTAATTCATTAACCTTGTTTCTAGTTAAGTTGTAAAGCTAAGTTAATGATCCTAATTCCTTTACTATAGCTTATACATTATTATAATAGTAATCTTAAGTTAGTTTATAGGTGAGGAGGGTTTAATTATCATTTTACCTTTTATATAAAGGTTCTTTTCAGTCTGGAATTTTCAATTCTTTACACTGCATCATACTAATATGTAGCTGTGAGTGGACTATCTTGCATGACACCAATCCCTGTGAGTATGGATGAGAGAACTGCATAGTGTGCTGAATGAATTGTTATGATTGAGTAAATTGTTGATTAGTGAATATTTAAGGATGTAACTACTAGACGTTAATGTAGGTATCAGATTACAATTGAAACTGTGTAATGTAGTTAATAAGGTTAAATTCATGAGTACACTGTAGATAGTATTACGAAGATAAAGGAATGAATGGTAATTAAGACAAGGACTAATCCGATAATGATTAGGACTGTTGAGAGCATTCGTATGGAGTAATAATCGCTTTATGAATAAGACTTCATAACAAATAACTACAAGATGATGACAGTAGAATTAAGTGTATTCAACAGGAAGAATTATATAAATGTGAGAAATGAATTGATTAATTACATGCAATCACACATGATAAAATTATGAACTGAATTGCACAAATACATGTAATGAACTATCCTCATAATCATAAGCTGATTCACGATAGTTAAGAACATAATGACATAGTGGTTAAGAACTATTATGTATCATCATAATCCACCTATATGGTATTCCATATTTATTACTAGTTTGTGTTTTTGAGTAAATACTTGTCTATTGTGGGATTACTAGCAGCTTTATAGCTTACCATGGTTGATATATATTTTTCAGGTTGCTGCTTACTCTGATCGATAGCTAGTGGGCTTGGGTAGAAGTTTCAGCTTTGTAATAGTTAGTAATGATCCTGGTAAGACATATCTAGTATTTAATATTATTAAGATTTGTCTCTTGATTATTCACTTGTTTGCCACCTCCTGTGGAGGGGGTTAGAGTTGCGTCGCTGGATTCTAGCTGGTGAACCTTGAGGGGCATACCCTGGAATTGGGTTGTGACATTAACACTTGGTCACCAAGGATCTCACACAAACAAAACATAATTCACACTCTAGGAATACCGATACTACTAATGTCTCAAGCATACTTACGTTGCACCTACACCACTCATCATACACTACACTTACATAGTGCACTTATCTACAATTCAATATTGTTATTTCCAAACACTCACACCTTTTGTTTTTCTCGTAACATGTATTATTTACACTATGTTTAAATTTCACCTTTAGTTTATACCAAGATAATTTCTGTTGGACATTTCGTAATAATAGTTACATTCGTTCTTGTTTCATATTCTGTTGTAATATGTTTTCTCTCAAAAGTCATCACTATTCTTTAATGTTCGATTCAGTCTTAGTCATATCATATAAATTTAATCACTACAATAAGTAAATATTTTATTCACTTATGTTTTCATTAATTATTCTTTTATTTGTATATTGTTCCAATTCCTCTTTATTTTCAAGGAATTTGATTCAATGCATCTGCAACTGCATTTTCTCCTATTTCTGGAAAATAATTTGTTTTAGTATCATAATAAATTTTATAGTCATATCAGTCAACGGCTTTATGTCTTTGAATATCATGTCTTTTAAGGACAAAGTAATCCAATATACTAGTCATAATTACATCCTTATAACGCACTTCCAGACTTTACAGAAATAGTGGTACCCCTACTCCAAATTGTCTATCTAGCATTATCGATAAAGATATACACCAATGCAATCATACTCTAGATCAAGCTGTTGACACATAATATTTAGCAATCAGCTTAAAATTTTATAAATATAAATTCCTATGCCGACATGTCTCTAAGCTTAAAGTTTGATGGTTCTACATAAGCATACTCACACATATCACCTGTACGCATAGAACGCATGCCACTCCAAAATAATCACACAACGTCAAACGATTGCAAGAAGCACGCAACACACAATTCAAGGCATTTCACGAGTACACACTATAGAACACTCACGGCATTCACAAAATTCAGCAAACCAACTAGGTTATACACCTGTAATGACCGAAAAATTTCAAACTTCTAGTAAGGGTAATTTAGTATTTTTTTACCATAACTTCTTAGAAACACAACTGTGTGTATTGCCTAGACTGTGGCCTTGTATTGGTGGGTTGTTAGCCTCCCAATTTCTTGATTGGAACTTATGAAACATATGGACACCCAATGGTTAGTTAGACTCAAGATTTGAGTTAGCCCACTAAGCCTTTTTGGATGGGCAGCCCAAATCTGAGCCCATGAGACAACCAAACCCTAGGAGAGGAGTATATATTCTCTCTTTAGACTTTTTGAACATTTATTGTTGCTGAACTTGAGAGGGAGTGGGGGTAAACCCTAGAGCTGGAGTTATGGAGGAAGATGGGAGTTGGTGGAGAGGCTTTCACCATCATGCAAGGTGAGTACTTCCTCAATACCTGGGTATTTAAACAAAAATCCATTTTCTAGTTATATGAGCATATATATTCACACATGATAATGTAATCGATGATATGAATGTGAATAACTCAGAATTTGATGTTATGATGGCATGAGCATAGGTGTCATGGCTGGTTATTAAGTTTGATTTCTTGAGAAATGTCTTTACTGAATGTTCTATGTGCAACTCATGAGTTTGTAGGGTTTTAAATGCTAGAAAATCCTAAAGTTGTAAAAGTTCTTATTTAGTCTGATAAAATGCTTGTATTTAACTCATTATACTCATGTTAGTCTCCCCTTTCAATCCTACTGGGAACCCCCTTCATACCCCATGACTTTTGCGACTTGAACGAAGCAGGACAAACCCATAATCGCGCCCGTCGGTGGGTGGTCGGTCCACCGACGCACCTGCCGGTAGGGACCAAATTTGTGTAATGCAGACCGTCGGTGGGTGTTACTGCGCCGATGAACCCGCCAACAGAAACCTTATATGCGACCGGGCTTGTCAGTGGGTGGTCGGTCCACTGACGCACTCGCCGATAAAGCCATTGGTGAGTACTCGGTACACTGAAGAAACCACCGACAAAAACCTAGTTAAATAGACAACTTTGACCCGTCGGTGGGTGGTCGGTCTACTGACGAAACCACCGAAGAGAGCTGTTGGCGCTTCTTTAAACACCGAAGAACCTACCGATCAAGACTTGGACTATTAAACATTTTTATCCGTCGATGAGTGGTCGGTCCACCAATGCACCCGCCGAACTTCCATCGGTGCTTTCCCCTACATGACAAAGGAACCAATGATGGAGGCTTATCCTAGGATATATTGACCCGTTGGTGGATTGTCGGTGCGCCGACGAATCTACTGAAAAAGCTCATTGGTTGGTGGTCGGTCCGCCTACAGAGCCTTGGTTTGTTATTTACCTCTGTCGGTGGATCCTCCGATCCATCGACGAATCCACCGAAGGAGGGGATTCTTTGTGACTGTTAGTGTGTGATTGAGGGCGAGGGGTGTTCCACCCCACGGACCCAGATCATTGTTTAGATCATGGATTAAAGTGAAGAAACTAGTGATTATGAACACTAAGTTGTACATGTAAATTGTTTGGACTATTCCATTGAATTATTGAACTTGTCTACTTTATAGCCTATGAGTTTTGTGAATGCATGCCTATATTAATGCATATGATGAATGTATTAGAATGTGTTACCATCAAAGAGTTCATGTTTTGCTCTCGTGACTGGTTGGTATGGATGTGCAAATCCATTGATATGATGAGATGACTGGTTGGGGATGTTTTGAAATGGATTGTTTTCTCCTTTCTGCATTATCTAATTTAGATTAACTGTAATATGGGAGACCTTGGATATTGGACCCACGATAGGGACGATCATTGGGTATTACTCGAGAGTGAGTAATGTGAACTGATTATGTGAATGGATACGCTAGATAGGCATGACCGGGGTGAGGACCAGAGTTGTCCAATAGGCCCAGACGTGAGATCGTCTTTGTTTTGAATGTTTGGAGTCATGAACTGGGATGAGTGTCACGGAGGGAGGTTCACGAAGATAATGCCCTTGGATTACCCTGTTTAGATGGTGGTGTCCCGGATAAAAATAAAGGCGAGGGTTGAGAGTCCCTTAAAACTGTGTTGTACACACATAATCGGTGAGGTATCCTTAGCCCGAAAGGGGCCACGACTCCACTAGAGAGTTATATGGTGTTATAGCCTGGATCGTGCGTGAATCTCCAGAGTTCATGACAGAAACATTATCATCCATATCATTATGATTGTGAATGATTATGATTGTGGATAGGGAACTAGATTTCCCTATGTCTGTTCATGAAGCATCTTGCATTGTGTAGCTACGTAGATCTGAGCTGACTGGTAGATATAACACTTGGACATGTGAGATTGGATGAGAGAACTTCATTTAGTGATAAGTGTGGTTGGTTGTTGTGATGTACTATTGGGTGAATTGTAGATGATTATATGTTGTTAAATTAGTTTCCTCCTCAGTGCACTAGTAAGGTTTTTTATTTATATTCAGATTATTCAACACAGGTAAGTATGAATCCTTCTCTCTTCATGTCTTGTTCCTCTAATATTTTCCGCTGCATATATTTACTAGACTGTGTTTCTTGGTAGATGCCCAAGTATTGTCGATATACTTGTGAGCTTTATAGCTCACCCTTTGGGGATTTTGTTTTTCAGGTTATGCTGCGCACTCTGTTAGTCATAAGGATGGAGTGGGATAGGAAGCTCCCGCACGCACTTAGGTTTTTGATGGGTTGGGTAGTAAATTGAACTTAATTTCTGTTTACTTTAGCACATGTTACTTACTTGTTTACCTCCGCCTGGTGAGGGGGTGAGAGTTACGTTGCCAAATTCTTGTGGCATCCCTGATGGGGTACACCCTAGAATCGGGTCGTGACAACACCCTACAAAATTTCATGTAATTCTTAGGTTTACATGTTTCTGTCTTTTCATCCTAGATCTCACTAAATTTGATAGCTTCTTGATCTTCAACCTAGAGTGATTATAGTAAGGAATCACACTGTCATATTTAAGAAAAAGTTATGACATTGATATACTTATGCCACATTGAACAATTTAAAAGAGATCAACACTTCCTATGTAGTCACAATTATATATAAAATCATGGGATTTAAAACACTCTCATATAGATTCATTAGTTTTATATACGTCTATGTATAAGGTTTAAAAGGAAGCATAAGCATTATTCTTGCACTTATAAATATCTTGTATACTAGTCATAAACACAAGAAGCATATCATATCAAATAGTTACACTTAGCACCATAGGTAATTGGAATTTTTCACCATTCACAGAAGTGGATCCTAACTTGATAAGTTTCCTAATTTCTCGTCCTATGGCATCACTATACCCTTCTAAAGACTTACCTTTCATTACACATAACAATTACATAAATGATTCTCATAATTTACACTAATCACAGCATAACACTGGTTTCAAATAATTTCACACAAGTCAAACAATTTACATGAAGTATCGAGTTCAAGCAATTCACACAGTGTACTGCATACACTTTTCACACTACTTGACCACATATTATACCAAGGTATATTTCACACAAATCACAAATGTGGATCCTAGGTTCACAATTTTCTATGTCTCATCCTAGGATTTCACTATACTCTATGATTTCTCAAGCTCTAATCAACTTAAAACCTAGAGCTCTGATACCACCTCTGTCAAGCCCCAAATCCGGGATATAGGATCTCGAGGATTCTAAGGAACTGACCTTCGGATTCACCATGTGGATACGGATACCCAACCACATAATCAACCCAATCCTGGTTGAATCAGAGTCACAACAATAATTTAACCGCGGAAGTCTCATATAATTAAAACCAAACCATAGCCCAATTAAAAGTACGTTGTGCTTACAACCCACAATTAAGTAAACATAATCTCTATATAACCTTTCTACCCTCCAGGGGTCAAATGAATAAAATAAAAGCTGAATAAAGTATAGTCAAGTAGTCTCAAAAGGAAAAATATCTCAAACATAAAATCTCTTCTCCAGTAACCAGCCAAGGTCAGACGAATTGATTTCCTGTAGAGATAAGGATCAGCTGAAGCCTAGTAAAGAAATCCAACGAGACTACAATATCTAGTTTTATGCATGCGTAGCAATATGATTATTTCATGCATTTCAACCATCATATAATAACACAGTCAAATATATATTAAACATATCATCATACTATATCTCACGTACTAGTATGTATATTACAATCATCATATGAAGTCTATATTCACATAGAAACCATACAATATCATGTCATAACAAGTCAACAGTTCATAGTTCCCAAAGTCCCACTATGATAGTACTACCCACACGATTCCATCATGTTTACACAGATTCTACATAGTCCCTCTATGTTCCACAACAACCCTACGTACACATGGTCCCACCAAGAAACACAAACACAATATCATATAAATCACATAGTCTCACTATGTTTACAAACAAACACCACATGGTTCCACCATGCTACGGCCAATCAATCACATATCTTATAGCATACACATAGTAACAATCCATTCCTTGAGGGACTTGCACCCATGGTAGAATTCTACCATTCCACTCCTTGAGGGAATTGCACCCACGGTAGAATGCTACCAATCGTAGTACACAAACAAGTATAATCACAACACAAACAAGCAAGTAGCGCATAACAAACACATAGTCCCACTATGTTCACAAACAACCACATGGTCCCACCATGCCAAGCAAATGTTGCGTAGTCCCACTATACAATACAACCACATGGTCCCACAATGCCAAGCAAACATTGCATAGTCCCACTATACAATACAACCACATGATCCCACCATGCCAAACCAATACGGCCAAAGCACAACACAAGTACAAATAAGTCAACATATGGAGGTACACAAACAATCACTTCAATCAAACATGTGCAATGATCAATGCAATGTGGTATGATGAAATTATGAAATGAGGATGATGTGCAATGCAATGTGGGGTAATTAGGACTAGCCCAATCACATGCTCAATCAATCTTACAACCATCCAACCCATTCTTTAAAGGACTTGCACCCACGGTAGAATGCATCATTACATTCTTTAAGGGACTTTCACCTAATGGAAGAATTGTTATAACCCGAAAATTTTGAAGTTTCAAAGGAAGGGTATTTTGGTAAATAATTTTATCCTTGTAAGATTGTGAAACTAACGTAAGGTCACGAGAAGAAATATAACATAATTTGGCCTTAGGAGCACCATAGCGGTGTACTGCCGCTCTACACGACAATGTAAAATATCTCAT
>JAUPMG010084354.1:0-12746 GCA_031762675.1 Pachysandra terminalis | reverse complement strand
GGATGATTTGAATTGGTCAAATTCATCCACAGAGTAAAAATGTTGTTGAAAGAAGAAGACGGAAGAAGGAAAGAACGATTAGATAGCCACATGTACACACAAATTTTGTTTTTGGGGAATCAACGAATAAATTCATAGATACAAAATTAATTTGTAGAAATTAAAAAATGGGAGATCATAATACAAAAGAAAATGTCATCTGATTCTTGTCATCACAATCGTCAATCAAGGGTTGCAACAGCTTATTCTTGGGTTGAATCTAGGACTAGCAATCTGAGCCTAATCTGTTTAGGCCCGATGAGCCCGCCCAGCTTAAATTGGGCTTAGACCTACGAGGCTTGTCAAGCCCAATTTTATAAAAGCCCGAAGTATTTAGGGTCGGGCTTGGACTAGGCATGTATAAGCCTGGCTCGGCCCCGATTTTAATTACCATGCATTTATAATACTATAGGTTTAGCATATTTAAGGTTATTTCATCATATCCCTAATTGATTTTATGATTTTTATTTCTGTATTTTGAAAGTGTGAAGAATATGTAACAACCTTTATAAATATTTGTAAATATAGATGAATATGATGACAGTAAGAATTTTTTATTAATAAAATAAGAAAAAAATAATAATAAGAAGAATCGGGCTTAATCGCGCTTTATAAATATTTGTAAATATAGATGAATATGGCCCGGGCTTTTGGGCATGCATAACACCCCTAATACCCTATGTGAGTTTGAACTCGGCCAAGCCAGCCAAATTGCCAGCCCTAGTTGAATCTGATCTTCCTTGATCTCATTTGAAGCTATCGGAAAAGTATTAGATTTGATGATTTCACGAACGAAACCGTAGGGATTTGTTACGAAGTCTTCAGCTTGAACTTTGGATTTATAGACTTATGGAAGACGTGAATCGAAAGCTTCAACTTTGGTGTATATCTCTCAAATTTTGAGCGTATTTAGAGATTGAGAACTTTACTTTAGGCTTGAACGTAGTTTTAGAACTTTAAGTCTTCAAAAGTGGTAGACCATCAGGGTTTCAGAGCTTCTTCTACTTTGTTTTTCCTCGCAGAGTTTGATGACTTTTCAGGCTCTAAGGGAGCAGCATTTTTTCTCCTTGGCTTGGCTTCATCCCCCTTTGGAATGAAGGAGGATCATCCTATTTATAGATGTAGGGATGATAGAGTTGTACTTGATCTCCACCACTTGTGGTGAATTTACAAATAATTCACTATTTAGTATAAATTATCTAGATTTGAAGCTAATTCCTATGTGAATTATCAAGATTTAATTTAGATAATTCTCTATTTCATTTATAAGAATTATTAAAATTTATTTGAATAATTCCTTTAGGGGGGGCGGGTGGGGGGGCATTTTCTCAAGGTCACCTTGTGAGATTATGCCATGTGATATCTTTGATCTCAAAATTTATGCTTCTACAAATGCCCTCTCGAGGCTTGTTTATTGGCACGACTTGTGCTTGTAGTGAACAAGGCTTGAGCCAGCTTGACTTTGTAGCAACTTATCAAAATTTGTTGACTTGATGATACTTTATAATTTTGCACAAAATTTGGTGTTCAATTTTTTTATGAGACTAAACCTTTGCAGGCTACCTACATACCCAAACAAGGATCAAATCAAACATAGTTCAAAACCCACTTTTTTTTCTTTATTTTATCATACAATTTATACTCATGTGACAAGGAGTGATGTAGATAGTTTAAACTCGTATCAAGGAGTGTTGTAGATAGTTTAGGCTCATATCAAGGAACGGTGTAAATAGTTTAGGCTCGTATGAAGGAGCATTGTAGATAGTTTAGGCTCATATCAAGGATCGTTGTAGATTGTTTAAGCCCTTATCGAGAAGCATTGTAGATAGTTTAGGCTCAAATCAATGAGCATTTTTTTTCTTTATTTTCTTTTATTTGGTTGTCATCTTTATCTTTTTTCGACAAGTAATCATGGTCCAACTTTCATCGTTTGGTTCCAACTTCTCATATCCAGTTGCATTCGTGCCTCTAGTCAGCAGGACATGAACAGATTTCTTGTATTCCATCTTACTAAATACATCAGATCTTGTTGGCTTGAAGGTTAGCTTTTCAACAACACTCTTCAGTGTAGCATTGGAGGATGCTGATTTTTGAGCCATGGATGTGGTTTTAGATCTAGAGAAGATTTCAATGAAAAAAAGAGATGAGAGGCAGAGATTTTCCTACTGGGAGTGCCAAATTTGTACACACAAATTTTGTTATTGAAGAATCAACGAACAAGATCTGTATAAAAAATTCAATTTGTACTAATTAAAAATATAAGATTACAATCTCTAGGGTTTTTTTTTGTTCGAAGGAAAAGGTCACCTGATTCTTCTCTTCAGGGTCTTCAATCCAAGGACTGCAACAACTTATTCTTGAGTTGATTTATCTTCTTTAATTTCCTTTCCAACGACCAGAAATGTGGTAGACTTGATAGATTTCACAAATGAAATCATAGAGATTTATTGCGAAGTCTTCGGTTTGATCTTCATGCTTGTAGACTTATGGAAGATGTTGATCAAAAGCTTCTAACTTTGGTGTAGATCTTTGTACTGTTGAGCGTATTTAGAGATTGAGAGCTTTACTTCAAGCTTGAGTGTAGCTTTATAACTTCAAGTCTTTAAGGTGGTAGACCAGTAGCGCTTCAGAGCTACTTCTTCTTGATCTTTCTTCCTTGAATTTGATGATTTTCCAGGCTCTAGGGGAGCAACACTTCTTCCCATTTACTTGACTTTTGTCTCCCTTTGGCATGATGGAAGACTACCATATTTATAGATGTAGAGGTGATAGAGTTGTATTTGATCTTCACCACCTGTAGAGAATTTGAAGATAATTCGTTATTTAGTAGAAATTATTTATATTTGAAGATAATTCTTATAAGAATTATCAAGATTTAATTAAGATAATTCTCTAATTAATTTATAGGAATTATCTAAATTTAAACTTAATTTATAAGAATTATCAAGATTTAATTTGGATAATTCTCTAATTAATTTAGATAATTCTCAAAGTCAAAAATTATAATTAGACTTGATGAATCTTATCTCTTAGTGGAGTCCACCTTGTAAGATCATGTTATGTGACATCTTTCGATCTCAAAATTTATGCTCATATACTTTCATCATTTGAAAACGTAATTGATCAAACGATCTAGATCATCCAAATTAAAGGTGAATTTTGATCATTGGGAAAAATCAGCCACATCTTAGTAATTTATTAAATCCAACGATCAATTCTTACAGGCTACAGATAGTTCTACACAAATTATTACAGTTCATTTCTGGGTCACTCAAGGAAAAAAAAATTGATAACTTTCTCATTCTATTCCTGTTTGGGATATTATGCTTGGCCTCATTCTAATACAATTTGACATTTGTGACTGCATTTGGTTAGTTGGAAAATGATAAAAAGGAAAGTAAAAGAGTACTTTCCTTTCGTTTCCTTTCCATTATTTTCCTTCAGTCTAAGGGAAAGTGTGAGGAGCTTTACATTAAAAACGAGATATTTTTTAAAAAGTACGTTCTAATGGGTCTATTTTTTTTCCAATAAACCAAACGCATAGATTTTGTTAGAAAGTTGATTTTCTTTTCTTTTTTTCTATAGATTCTAGCTAACCAAATACACCACTGATCTACTAATGATCTAGGACAGTACTGATTTACATCATCGCATGGACATCCTTTGATCTAGAATGTCTATTATTTTTACGGGCCTTACGGGACAATTGTACCACTCTGGCAATTGTAACTATGGACACTCCAATATTATCTGATGATGCCCATGGATCAAACCTTATAAAAGCTAGAGATCATGATAACGAAGTGCCCATGACAATGTTACCGAATTTGGATTTTTGGATTGAGTTGGTTTGAATTTAGGATTTTCCATCTCAATTCTATTCGATTTTTGGACTAGAGAATTTGATTTTCAGTTTAGTTCGATTTGATTTTAAGTCATCCTTTACTATTCTCTGTATGTTTGACTTGATAATAGATACCAAACCGATCTCCATTTGTTCTTGAGTTGATACCAATCCAAACCAAACTGAATCGAGTTGCATCCCTATTACCAAGTGTTACCTAAACCCGACTAACACAACATTCTGAGGATTAAAATAGAGAAAACAAATCACTCACATAAGAGAACATTTCGGCTGGTCTCAAAATGGTGGAAGATCGGCTGGAGCGTGCATGTATGCACGACATGCATCTAGCGGTTTCCCACCTCATCACTGAAAGACATGATCACTGGATACGTGTTGTGCATATACACACTGCAGCCTATCTTCCATCATTTTGCCTCCTCGCATAAGGGGTAGTTGACCTCTCCTATCTCCTCATCATCTGTAATGTACAACAAGAACACATTATAAAAAACATATAAAAAGACTATAAATTTATGAAAATGTGAGACACTCACTGGTCGGACACGTCAGATTCTCGGTGACCGTGGTGAATTCGTCGACACTGTTAGACCTAAGTCACACAATATGTCACTTTAAGGTGACGTTTTGGGCCTCAGATCGCAAATTCGCGTTATGAGCGCGGGAACGTCATCAATCTGTGGATTTGAAAGTCAATCCGTGGATTAGGGTAAATGCATAAAAACGGGGTACTTTATAATATTTTTAAAACTTAAAATGGGATAATTTAGGATATTCTTAAAACATTTAGGGGTTAAAATTTGAAAAAAAAAAGAGAGTAAATGATAAAACGGGATAATTTAAGATATTTTGTAAACATTTAAGGGTTAAAAGTTTGAAAAAATAATCAACATTTTTGTTATTTTAGAGATTTTTTAGAAAAATACAAAAACAAGTGAGCTTTATTTTAAAAAAAGGTTAAATTATGTTGATAAATACGACTGTATCTTTGTACATGAAATACAACTTATATATATATGCTCTGTAGGCGTTCTAGATCACAAGTTATTTTCAAGTTTGACGCTCTCACTCCCGCTTTCGCTCTCGTACCCGCCCGACGTTCTGGTGACTTAGAGTTAGACTCACGAAAAGATCGACGAAAGCAACTATGATGAACTCGTGTGTGTGACTGGGATTCGCAAGGTAGCAAAGAAGCAGCTCACTCAAGTAATCACAATGGATTGAATATAGATCCAAATATTCATATCCGATTAAAATCGAATAAGTTAAGAATATAATTTCGTATAATATCCGATCTAATATTCAATTAGACTTCATAAAACTATAAAAAAAATGTATATTTTAATTTATTTATAGTGAAATAATATTCAAATTACATATTTTAAATTCAGATATATATTATTTCTATCAAATATCTGATTTTCGTTACCCATTAACATCCCTATTCTTCTAAGCCAAATGCTTGGTTGTTTGGTAACATATCCAAAACATACTTCTAACAAAAGTGTTTTTTAAAGCCTATTTTGTCCAAACAAAGTTGTGCTTTTGGATAAGCAAACGTTGGATAAGTTACTCAATGGAAGAACTTATTCACAACATCAATAAGTTGCTTGGTTTGAAAAACAAATGTGATTGTTAACTAATACATGCAACTTAAATACCTTAGCAAGATAAGTTCATAGAAATTATCTTAAAAATATAGGAATAAAATGTCATTTTAAAAAGGGTGTTTGGTCTTTTTCTCGTTTGGCAAAGGGTAGAATGGGTTAAAGTGATGAATGCCCCATTTTTATTTAGAAACCAAAGCGATTGTTGTCACGCATCCTTTATTGATGGTTACATCCATCCTTACAATGCCATTTAGAGGGTGTCACGTGGATAGAGATGTATTCTCCCAATCTCATGTAGCCCCACTAAAAAGGGTATGATTAGCATTTCTAAAACATTAAGAGACCTCTTAACTTGAATACCGCTTTTACCTCGATCAACTTCTACCTTAATTGGTGTCGACTATGTACATGTGGCACCCTCTAAATGGCGTTGTAAATATAGGTGTAACCAACCCTTATAGAGGATGGGGAGCCCAATATTGCATGTCTCATATCGTCTGGAGCATGGAAGTTGCAGTTCGCATCCACACATACAGATATTTTAGAAAAAAATACTTTTCAATGGTCAAGATTTTTCAATGAACTAAGCACACCGATTTTGTTGGAAGTTTCTTTTCTTTTCCTTTCCTATAGATTCTAGCTAACCAAACATAGTCACAAATTTACTAATGATCTAGTACAGTGCGTCTCTTACTGATTTACATCATCAAGTGGACATCCTTTGATCGTCCATCGTTTTTATGGGCCTTGCGTGACAATTGTACTACTCTGGCAATTGTAACTATCTAGTCCAAAGGATACCCCTAATATTATCTGATGATGCCCATGGATCGATTCTTATAAAAGCTAGAGATCGTGATAATGAAGTTTCTCAAGAACCACGATCATGTTCTAGGAGCACACCATATAGAGAGTGGTAGCTGCAGCATCAACTGCAGAGTACATCCACGCATCCAGACTTTTAGAAGGTCTGATGGTATCTGGATACGTGACATGCATCTGCGCACGCCCATAAATGCATGGTGGTATGTGTGGATGCACCTTGCAGCCGGTGTTGCAGCTTTCACGCTATAGACGATGTGATGCACAATATGACTGATTTTTAGGAATGGGGCCAATGTTTTTAGAAAAGAAGAAGTGGGCCATGCATTGAGCCAGTGAGAGGTCGTAGGTCTAGTTCAATGCGGTTCAAATCGAGACATCTAAGGATACATCACAGACATAATTAGTTAAGAGAAAAATAAAATAAGAAACATGTTTTCATCAATTAATATTGGTGTGATCTAATGCATCCTATTTTATAACTAAATTAATAATAAATGTCTCAACATTATCATTGAGATATCCAGTTGGGTGATTAGCCGTTTTATGCCAGTAGTTTTGGATCTTTTGATCTGGTTTTTAAAACAATGAAAGGAGCTAGCTTTTAAATCATGAAGAATCGAGTAATGGAGCCTTTTTTTTTTATATATAAATGAACTTGTATACAATATTAAATAAAAAAAGACTAAGAAAAAATCAATAAATCATAAAAGGTTAAGCATTTGATACTATCTGAAGCGATAAGTGGATGAGTACTCTTGATCAACTCTTTATTCCAAATCATGATCAACTCGTCATTCCAAATCAAGATCATATTTTCTTGTCCTTGAGGGATATGCTCCCCATGAGCTGCACAAAACGAACAATAATTAAACCAAGTTAAGAAGTAGGGCATGGTCCCATCACTTTATAGGAAATAAGTTGGATCACAATCCATAGCAATAACAAAAGTAACACAAACACAATCAAATCAATAACAAGACACATAATTATGTGAAAAACCTATAGGACCCAATTGGTTCGTAGAATTGAAGGTGGAATTAGGGCTGGACTTGGAATTGGAGCCTCGAATTCCAATTTTTCCGTTTGGGAGTGCATTAAAGAAATGGAATTCAAATTCTACATGAATTCTATAGAATTCATTTGTAGGCTCTGTTTGAAGCTGCCGAATTCACATAGAGGAGACTGTTAATTACAATTCTATACCCCATATATTTCAAATGGATCTGACAACGGGTCGGGTCAGGTTGGATTTACCACCTCTATCTTTAAAGCAATAATAAAAATAAAAATTTAAAAAATAAAAAATAAAAAATCATTTTTGTACCATTCTCATCTTCCTTACTCATCCCCATTTATCGCGAGGGAAAAAAAAAATCCAAATTCCATTTATTTTTTGACATCCAATCATGAATTCTACTCCTATTTTAATTCGCAGTGAATTAGAATTACAATTACAATTTCTAACATCAATTATTTTTAAATATATATATATATATATATTAACTGTATAATCTCGACCTCCGTTCGGAGCATGGAAATTGCAACATCAACTGCAACGCGCATCCACATGTGCTAATACATCCAACACTTTTAAAATTGGATGCATTGACACGCATCCACTCACGCTAGTGAAGATATAGCTCGACGAATGTACACTCAAGCTGATGTTGCAGTTTTCATACTCTAACCTCTTTGTATCACTCAAACACACAAAAGTTTGGAAAAGTTGAATTTTACCGATGTAATTATTTATCCTAAATGGATCAAGCAAGGTATTCTGCACCAAAAGTCGCATGTTGATTTCCAATGGTGACGAATACACTTATCAAAGCACCTGCTCATGCATTTTAACCAATTAAGATTGGCTTTTATGTAGCAATAATGTTGTTGCACACTGCTTGACAACAGAACCAGACACAGTAATACTAACACAACACAATTCTTATTTCCCATCATCATCATCCTCGATCGATGATCTCTTCTTTTGAGTTCTCACTCTCTCTTTCTCTCTATAGTTATAATACAATTCCTTTTTTCATGTACAGATTACTTGTGTTTATAGCTTAGTGATGGTAGTAAGGTAGGATGATCGATGGTTCCAGAGTTGGACAAAAAATAGATTCTAGTAGAGGATAAGTGGTTCACATTGTCTTACGGAGGTCCATATATCGTTACCTACATTTATGTAGACTTTTCCTTTTTCTTTCTTATTTTTGTTAACGTATGGTTAATTACACTTTTTTTTTTCCTTTTCTGTTAACATACGGTTAGTTACACGTGATTAGAGTTCAGTTCACAACTATATTGCATTTTGTTTGATTCCGTTGCACGAGTCTGTCCAGCTCCCTCCCTGTTGAGTTCAGTACACAGGATCATAATTTTCAACCAGTGTTATGATGTTTGGTCTTTAATTTCCTTGTTTGGCAAAGGGTAAAATGAGATAAAGTGATGAATGATCCAAATTTTTATTTAGAGACCAATGTGATTGCTGCCATGCACACATCCATTATAGATGGTTACAACCATCCTTACAACGCCATTTAGAGGGCGCGCCACGTGGATAGAGTTGCATTCTCCCAATCTCATGCGGCCCCCACTAAAAAGGGTGATTGAAATTTTTAACACCTTAAGAGACCTGTGAACTTGAAACCTGCTTTTACCTTAATCGGCTTCTACCTTAATCAGTGAAGACCATGTACACGTGGAACCCTCTAAATGGGTTGTAAATATGACTTTAACCAACCCGCTCTAGTGGATGAGGAGTCCAATATTGCTGGTCTCATATCGTTGGGAGCATGGAAGTTGCAGCACCAGTTGCAGTGCGCATCCATATGCATACCATACGTCCACATGCGAGCGTCGATGCACGCCAACGCATCCACACCTTTTAAAGTTGGATGCGTTGGAGTACATGGATGCATGCTACAACTGATGCTGTAACTTCTATGCTCCATATGATGTTGGGCCACCAATGCACCCCATGGAATGCCTATCGCATGATGCTATAATGTATCAACGAAACGGATAACCGATCATTCTAAAACCCTAAAAGGCACAAATCAATCCAAAACTGACTTCCATTTTAACCAAAATAGGGGTTTGAGGTTCATTTTCATGAGAATGAAAATGGCGTGGTGGCTATAGCCATCAGACTTATTGATTCAATGGTAAAGAGGAAGATAATTCTTTCAAATTGTCCGAGACTCCGAGTGGCATGATGTCTATGTTGATTTCTCCACAAATCGAAGAAAACCCGTGAGATGCATGGGATGTTAATAAGAAAAAGGATAAGATTAAAATTAATTTAGATAAAAATATTTAAAGTAAAAATAATAAATTAAAAGATGATATTAGTATAATTATTGTTAATAAATATTTTAAATAAGAAAATGTGTTAGAATTTTTTGTAAAAGAAAAGAAGTACGTAAAAAAATAAAAATAAAAATAAAATAATTCAATCAAATTGAAAAGAAAAAATGAAAATAACAACTAATTAATTCAATCAAATTTGTAAAGAAAAAGTGAAAGCAATTTCATAAAATGAGAAAGTCATATAAGAACAGTAATAGAAAGTTGTCTTAGTAGTAATTTTCAAAACAACCATAAAGAATAAAAAAATTAATAAGAAAAAATAGTAATAGAAAGCTGTCCTAGTAGTAATTTTCAATACAACCTCGTACAAAGAATAAAAAAAAATCAAGAAAGAAATATAAATAGTAAGAATAAAAATAATGTTATTTTTAATATTTTTTTTAAAAGTAAAATCAAGGTTCCTTTTCATTTCTTTTTTTAAACTATTAGAATCAAACTAAAAGCAGCCAATGGTATTTCATTTGAAGAAAGGGTCAATCATATAAGTGTTTTCATGGAGATCGGTCCAGCCAGTCCTGTGACCAGTTTTGTCGGTCTGAAATTTTTTAATTTTTTTGCTTTCTGTATAGGATCTGACCTGTCGGTACCAGTCCAGACCAGAACCATACGGGATCGATCTGATCTCCAGTTTCGATTTTTAAAACCTTGGAAAGAACCCTTGTGAAGAAACATAAATAAAGTTAGAACTAATATGAAAATACAAAGCAAAAGCCAAAAAAATTAAAAGAGTGACATAAACACAATCCAGGTGATTTGTCCAGATAGAGAGAATCTGAAATTAAAAGCTTTTATAGACTTTTTATTGAAACAAAAACTTGTCCTGAGGGAGAGAGAGAGTCTGAAAGGTTATACTGTAGTGTTTTGGAGATGGTAAGCCAATGAGATTATATTAAAGAACAAATATATGAAAAATTAAACAAAAGATAGGTTAAATCAATTTATAAAATAATAGATTAAAACATTTAAAGATAACAAAGATATTTATTAAAATCAATATAAAAGTAGTAAAAACAACTTGTCCTTACTGTATTTTCAAAATCGACCATAAAAAAAATAAGTAAAGAGAAATTCATAAATTATTATTAAGTAATTATCAAATCACCTTGGAATTAGTGCTTAGATAATAATACTGAAACTACAAGGGTAAAAAAATAAATTTTAACAAAAAATGCTTAAAATAATTACAAAGAAATTTAATTTTGAAAAAAGACCAATGTTTAAAGTCTCGAGACATGAGACTGGATTGATCCTGATCGATCTCGATATGAACTGACAGTATTGTCTGGCACCGAGCGATCCATTTGGCGTTCCTTAATTAGAATTTTGGTTTGTTGTTCGCAAGTCATTCTATAATTTCTTTTCTTTTTTCCTATATATAGTTCGTCGATATGCTGACAATAAAATAGATTAAAGAGGAGTAATAATTGTCTAAGTAGAAGAAGAAAAGAAAAATATATAAGGAGGTAGGAATTGTTATATGATTTAGTTTATATTAAAACAACTCCTGAAAAAAATTTAATAAATAAATAATGAATAAAAATGAAAACCAATCCCAGTAGTGGTTATAAAAAACAAACACAAATGTAAAATAAATATTTTTAATAGTTTAAAATTAATATCATACAACAAACGGATGCATTGAAGACAAATGAAGAGCATATAAGTCTACAATAGAACCTGGTGTAAAGACTAAAGGAGTAGGGAGCAAATACAGAAAACCTTGTTGGGAGAGGTCCCCGCTTTAGCGCCTGACAGTACCTCGAAGGAATAGTCCTGAGCGAAGCCTGTGGATATCTTGGGAGACCTGAAAAAAAAAAATACAGAAAATTAGAAACCACCGATGTGTGGCTCAGTAGGGCTGTCAACGAGTCGAGATAGCTCGACTCAGGCTTGGGCTCGACTCGTTTGAGTCAAGCTTGAGCTCTAAAATTAGGCTCGCGAGCTGAGCTGAACCCCAAAAAAAGCTCATTATTTTAACGAGCTTGAGCCGAGCTTGGATAGGCTTAGCTCGGTTAAAGCTCGGCTCGGTTTTGTATATGTGATTATACGTTCATATTCTTATATCTTATATTATGTTTTAATATTAAACACACATGTTAACATATTATATTACATATAATAACAGTTATCAACTATAATGTTAATGCATTTGTATTAATTTAAGTTTTTTTACGACGTTGATTTTTTATAAGCCGAACGTTTTGCGAGCCGAGCTTTTATGAGCATGAGTTGAGCTGAGCTGGGCAAAGCTCGGCCCGACTCGAAGCCTAAAAACTTTTAACGAGCCTGAGCCGAGCCTGAGTTTTGCTAGAGATTTACGAGCCTTAGCTGAGCTGGGCAAAGCTCGGCGTGGCTCGTTTACAGCCCTATGGCTCAGTTGATAGCACGCTGGGCTCTAGTGGGCGTCGATGGAGGTAAGTCTGGAGTTCGAATCTCACTAGAAGAACTCGTGGCCAGGGGTTTACCTTTAATGCTCCCGCCCCAAACGTGGATTAGACCCACACCTAAGTGGGTGTGGGGACACGACGTGGTAAAGACAAAAAAAAATACATAAAATTAGAAATGAAATGCTTATCAAAACTCTATAGAGATAGGTGTAGACACCCCAATTTGCACTGAAGTGTAATTCTCTGTGTTTTGCAATTCCTTGAAGGCTTGGCTTGAGAATCAACAACTCCAAATCACCATCCGAATCTAATCTCTTCCATGTACTCAAATTCTTCAGAAATCCCTGAAAATCCCAAAAAATCTTTAAAATGACCAAAATACCCCTGGTAGACCCTACCGATTCATTTCAGTCATAAATTCATTTTTCAACCTCAAATTTGAATTTATGAGCCAAAATGCTCTCTAATGAGTATAATCTTGAGCTAATTTAAAATTTATCGAGAAAATGACAATTTTGCTCCTAATTCGGTCGTTTCGACCCAGCAATTAAATCCGAGAGATCAAAACCTTTTTTCAACATCAAATTTGAATTCCTCGCTTAAACACCTTCGAAATGACTGTGATTTTGCAAAATTCTGAATTCGAGG
>JAUPMG010084343.1:0-12746 GCA_031762675.1 Pachysandra terminalis | reverse complement strand
TCACATTAGTGATGCCTTGGGATTTGTCCCTATGATCAGAAATAAGGTATGGGGATTGTGCCCATTTGGTCGCAAACCCTCGAAACTATGATGTGCACATAGAATAACCCATATTCCGGTCATGTATTTGGGGGATAGTGTTCATTTTGTTTAGCCAGGGGTTCGATCAGGTGTGAACATACACTAATCGAATGCCAAACAACATGCATACTTGTATATTATATTTTTGTGCATGAATCACATGCGGTGATTTTATTTATTGTTGCATGAGCATGCATTGCATACATTAATATTGAACCATCACATTGCATTGCATGTATTGCATACATTAATATTGAACCATCACATTGCATTGCATGTCATTATCATATCATATTTCATATCATTGCATGTTCTAACTTCTGTTTTGTCTATGGATTGCCATTGGAGAGTGGCATTGGCCCTACTTCAATCTTTAATACGGTTTATATTCGTTTATTTACTAAGCTAAGTATAGCTTACGCTTTCTAAGCAACATATTTTAGGACCGATAAGTAATGGACAATAGGAATATGATGATCAAGATGGAGGACAAGAAGACAATGAAGACCTTAGTGTTTATTAGATTTTTATTTGATGATTTTAGTAGACATTGTAATAGGATTAGTTGGATTTATGTTTTTAAAGACTTATTATCATTAGGATCAGATTTTAGTAGTTTAATAGGGTTTTGATTGAAGCATGAGACTTAAGGTTATATTTTATTTCTGCTGATTTCTAATTGAAGATTTTTTTGATTTGGATATTATTATTAATAATATTATTTTCCAAAACTTTACTTGGATCATTATCTTACATAATTCAATGGTTTGGTTATGTATTGCTTATCCACTCTTATAGGGATATGGGGTGAGAGTTATATCTTGAATTTGGGGACTCCTATGAGATTTTCAAGTTTAGGATGTGACAAAGAGTATCTACGTAACCTCTATAAACCATCATGGCCTTGCTCAACCTTTCCATCCTACAGTTATGACATGGATGCAAAACAAATACATACATTCACTGCACCATTAATCTAACCATGACCATCTCACATTGGAATAATCCACTTCAAGCATCTCTGATCATATGTTGTGGATATTCCCATGGAACATGTTAGCAACAATGTCTCACACAATAACCACTTGAGCATATCCACGTCAACTAGGATTCCACACCCTTAACATCTCTTGTGCTAGTGGCTATCCCATGGATATCTCAAGGCCATACACACAATAATCACATGCATTATATCCTCTTTAACATATTTATCTATTCCTCATCAAGGAAATCAGGGTGCCAAGTCAATTCATTGGACTCTATCAAAGTCCAATGCTCAAGTCATATGAAATATACCAACACGTGAGTCACATATGCAAAATCTTATACAAGAAATACTATCAATGAAACATGAATGATATGAGATTAAAATCATGATGTACACATGCGTCATACCTTACATGAATACAATCATCACTCATAACATGCATAAGCAGATGTTATATCATCATTAATAAGGCCATACAATCCATTGCTACACACGGTATTAATATACATGGTTTTCAAAGTGAAAACTCAGAATTTTAATGCCCGGTCGACCGAGCAAACCCATCCAGTCGACCGGAGCCACTCAGATCACAAAACAATGAAGGGGTCTACATCGACCGGGACCATTCGGTTGCTGTTCGGTCGACCATAGCCACTCAAGTCACAAAATAGTGAAGGGTCTACATCGACCGGGACCATTTGGTTGTTGTCCAATCAACCAACCAGACCAACCGGTCGACCGATCAAGGTCATCCAACCGATCAAAAATAAGAAAATTATCAAGTTCTCTTTGCCCGGTCGACTGAACCAAACCAACAAGTTGACCAAAACCTAGAAAAACAGCACTTCCTATATTCGAGGTCTGATGCGTATTTCAATCATAACTTTTGCAATACATATTGGGATCACTCCAAATTTGAAACACGATATTCCTAACAAGCATATAAGTGATTAAAACATGAAATTATATCATATCTAATGGATCTAAACATACTTTCATTCAAATACATGCAGTGACATAGAAAATCATGAAAAGTGTAGGCAACTCATCTAATTCAAGGGAAATCAATCCCATATATTTCGTTTCTTAATTCTAACATTCAAACATGAAACATCATATTTGCATTTAAACGAATACACCTGGATTATTTACTTACTTTATTTCCTAAACAACATTAGAATTTCTCTTCTTCTCTCTTCTTCTATGATCTTCTCACAAGGGTGTAGCACACACAATCCTCACGAGCCTCACAATATTTTGTGGTCCTCTCTCCCTTAATCCAAAATCGATCTGAATTAATCCGGGTTGATTTTTTTAACCCAAAACTATCCCATAATGATATATAACCCAACCCAAACTGACCCAAAATGGTATAAAACCCATCCCAAACGAACCCAAAGTCGGGTTGGGTTCGCGTTAGCGCAACCCAAGTTGAACCTCTATATCTCATGGTCATAGAATTTTTTACAAAAATTATCCTAAAGTAGGAGATATAGGTAATTTTCCCAATTGCATTCTGTCAATCCGGGTCAGGGCTGATTAGCGGGTCGGGCCAATTTTGCCGCACATTTTGACCGTTCTACGTTCCGCTGACAATTCCAGCGAGCTTTTCAGTTTTTTAACGCCTGCTCGCCTCTCCCAAAGACGCCCGATGAGATTTCGCGTCACTGATCAGAAGCAAAACACTCTTCAAAGTTCAAACGCCTATATAAACTTAAATAACTTGAATTTTCCCGCTATTCCGGCGAAGTTGAGAAATGCTTCGTGTTTCCGAAGACGGAAATCGTCGGCACGAGGGTTACCTCGCGAGTTACAGGCAGCTCCGTGATTCCCTCATGGATCTCCAAAATGCTGCTGATCGAATCTTCGACACAATCTCCGAACGAGTATGTTGAAATTGGCTTCCAATACTCTTATTTATTTATCTTTTTTTCACATTTTACATCGTTTTATCTATTATTACTCCTTGCGAATTTGTAGACGGCAAAGGAGAGTGACAAATTGATGAGCCTGTCTAAAAGAATTCAAAGTGCCAAGGTACTTCTATAATCTTTATGCGAAGGATCTATCTTTGAATGGATGTGAACAATATATATCTATATATATATATATGTTTGTGTGTGTGTGTGTTTGTGGGATGAATGATATTCTGTTTGTTGAAGATCAGCGTTCAGAATGTTAAGAAGCTAAATCTTATTGTTGTGTTTTTAGGGGTTTGTTAAAAAAATTGATAAATTAGAATGCGTTCGAGATCGTGGACTAGAAATCAGTGAGAATTCTTGGATTTCGTACGATGTTTGGTGATCAAATATTAAGTGTTGAAAATCTAAAGCTGTGTTTGCCGTTTCTTGAATAAGTGCTTTTTACTGTTATTGCAATTCATCAATTGAAAAAGCAGCAACAAGCACTATTATAAGCAACACCAAAACGTAGCCTGAATTAATTTGTAATAATATTACATGACAGTGTCATTTGGGTCGTTATCATCCTCCATTTTTTATCATCATATTTAAATAGTCATAGTTTTAAGTTTCTTGAAATACACAAAATTGCATTTTGTTTTTTCAAAGTCTGCTACCTGGCTGACTACATCGATTACCTGTGAATATTTGTATCCCAATTAATTCTTTGCTCCCATAATCATATTAACCATGCTTTAGGTGTATGACAGACGGATTTTCTTATTGTTTGCTTATAACGAAATAAGCATAGTAACATGACCAGTTGCATGCCATAACATCATGAAATGCTTTTGCTCATAACATCATTGCCACTTTCAATTAGTTATACCAATGTTTACTAACATTGGTGTTTTAAGTGTCGCGATATGTCCTACTTGGGGGTGGGGGACACGATATTAAGGTTGAAGTCGCTCCATCAATTTTTTTTCCACCATGTTTACCAAATGTCACCAATATGTCGTGACATTTGACACTGTGAAAAAAAGAGAAATAATTGAAGAAAAAAGTGAAAAAATAGTTAAACATAGGGTTTTTCTTAATGAAACATTGTAGGGGTCTATTATAGCTAAATGCATTTAAGTAATCTAAAATATGATAAATATGCATGTATAATACATGACGTATACTTAGGGTGGTACGGTTGCGTACCGGCCTCCCCAAATATATGTCAATCACTATATATGCATTGTTTTTGCTATATTTGGGTTATTTAAATATATTTAGCTCTATGTTATATCCCTACAAAGTTTTCATTTTTAAAAAATTCATATTTTTACTTTTTTTTCATATTTTCTTTTTGCGATCATGTTGTTAGCATGTCTCTGGAAAGGTTTGGCGACATGTCTTGCAAAAGCGACATTTACAACCTTTACTAACATAAATTGCTGGATAGAAGATCCAGAGACTTATTGTATATCCAAATCGAAAAGAACTACGATATATTCTATGGTAATCATTCATATATATATATATATATATATATAGACACACTCACACACTCACACACACATTTGAATATATGTATGCATGTATGTATGTGTATGTATATATTCTTTGTTCATCTCTATAATAAGTAGGCTACATCCTGCTATTAATGTTTGTAAGCCGTTTCTTTTCTTTCTTTTTTCTTTTTCTTTTTATTTTCTTCTATTAGACTATTTTATTTTTCTCATGTAACTTGTTGAACCTTATACCCTAAACTATGCTTATTTTAAGCAACATTTGCCTCTCATTTCCATAGAAAATTAATTATAATATTGATTTTCCCCAAGCAGTTTTTGCTTGTAACATGCATTTCCAATTTCCCTTTTAGCAATCCTTACATGATGTAGATAGATTCATTTGTCCATTCAACAAATCAGAAATCCATGCACGGGTTCATGTCTGGTATTTTGTTGTAATGGTCTCTCAGTAATTCCTTTCATTGAATTTTGTAGGCAAAGATTGATGCTGTACCAGATGCAAGGCAGACCATCTCAATTAGGTCTTCTTCAAGGTATCCTACAAATTCTAATGGTGAGGAGGATTTCAATACTTTGTTTGGATATAAGGATGGTGCTACTGGTAAAGGTTTTCCAGTTGCAAAGTTGTTAGTGAATGGAGGATTAAATAGGGTGCGTATTATATAATTTGTAACTTTCCTTTAGTGAATTAATTTCTCTTACTATTTTGGCTTTCATGATATATGAATGTACTGCAGGAGCATGGAACAGATGGAACTCTTGAGCTTTTTCAGTTTTTCTCAGAAATGTCTGACTTTACACCAAAAAAGAACCAGCTAGAGGTCAATAATGAAAATTAATCTACGTATAAAATATTTTAGTTTGATTTCGTTGTTGCTACAAATATTCTGGCCTTTTTCATCATAGATTTGTAAAGTTTAGATTATCTGTTGTTTGCCTTTGCGTTCTTTGATAGATTTTGCTATTTGAAATTTTCTCTGACATTAAGACCTCTGGTCTTAAGTTTGTTTAGAACAATCTAAAGATATACTTGTTTGCAACAATCTAAAGATATACTTGTTTGCATCTCTAATATATGCATTCACATACGTCGCCATTGCCTTTACCAACTAACTGGATTGGCTGCATGAATGTGCTCATTTTGGCTTCAATTGACGCCTCTCTAAAATATTTACATGCAAGCTCATTTGTTTATACTACTATCCGCATTATATTGATAACAATACTAGACTAGACACAACTTGATATATATCATGTGCGCATTTGATTTAATCTATCTGAATTCACTGAGGGGTCATCAAGGGCACAAAATAAAATTGCAAAAGTTTATAATACGGCCCTTACCATTGTTTTTCAAAAGTGCTATTGCTTAAATATATCAATTTACACATGGGACATGTGTTATGCTTTACATTAGTTATTTTATCATCAATAAAACAATCAATTTTTTCCTCATAGTAGAGTCCTAGGTGTTCCTCCTACATTGTCTCAAGATGCAGTAGATAAATCTTTGATTAATTAAATGGAGAGGAGATATCTTATACAACAGTCAACAAATGTAGGTGGCACTACCTTTCCCTGCGCGAGTGTGAGAAAGATAGCTTTTGCACTAATGTTGGGCAATTTTGAAAAGAGAAGAGACGAAGAGAAGAGAAGAGGAGAAGAGAAGAAGAGAAAGGAGGAGAATAAAAAGGAATGAAAGGAGAGAAGTCACACTTAATTGTGTAAACTTCTTCCTATATTGTATATGAAGTTTTTAAATCATGAAATTACAGAAGTACCCTTTGTATGGGCCAACCACTCTAATAGCTCAATAGCACTCTAACAGATCACATAACACTCCCCCTCAACTTGGAGCATAGACATTGTATAGGTCCAACTTGTTACAAATGATTAATTCTTGACCTACCCACCAACTTGGGAAATTAGCAAGTTGATTTTCAGAACTCACAGGCGGGTTACCAGCTCACCTGCTGGCTTCATTAAGCACTCCAAAAGGCTAAGATCAAGAGACCCGCTATTCCTGTTTCTTTTTACCCTAGTTGGAAGCTTTAGGTAAGATGATTACTAAAGCAGTGCATGAAGGCCTTATTGAGGGTTTTGGTATGTGGAGCACCTCTCCACCACAGTTGTAGTTTGCGGATAACACCCTCCCTTTTATGATGCAAGGCACTCCCAGCTCCATGTTGTAAGATGCACACTGAGATGTTCGAGGCAGTGTCTAATTTAAAGATCAATTTCTCAAAAGTGAGATATTTGGAGCACCTTCTTACCACTTTGGGTTGTGAGATAGGTGCCTTTCTGCTGACATATCTGGAACTTCTGTTGAATCACATAACGCTATTTCAGTATAGGATCCTGTTATGGAGAGGACGGAGAGGAAATTAGCTTCTTGGAAGAGGGGTTTCTTGTCTAAAGGAGGGAAGCCGACATTAACTAAAAGCTCCTTCCCTGTCTCTTTTCCCTATTCCTATGGTCATGATGTAACAGATTGGAGAAATTGCAGAAAAACTTTCTTTGGGGTGGGTAGGATCAATTTAAGTATCATCTTGTGATGTGTACAGTCATGAGTATAAAGGAGGTTTGGAAATCAGACATTTGTCAATCTTTAATAAGGTTCTTCTTGGAATTAATTGTAAAGGAGGTTTGGTGAAGAGTGTGGCAGCTTATAGAGGACTAAGATTGCTTCTAAGTATGGGTTCAGGAAACTTGGGGTGGGATTGCAATATTTTCAGGGAAGTGTGGTTGTGGAATGTGGAAATCCATTCCTTGATTTATGAGGAGATTCTTAAAAGTATCTCGTTAAGGTATTCATGTGGCAATTGTCCAGTTTTGGCTTGATGGATGGAGTGGTTACATTCTCTTTTGTTCAATATTGACAGATCCCTTTGCTGTTGCTTGGGATCAGAAGGCTCTAGTGGTTGATTATTTGGGGTGGAGTCGAGATGTTATTGATTGGAGACCATCTTTCTGGAATGGTTGGGAGTTTTATTCTCTGGATAATATGTTAGCTTAGATGTATTTGGCTGCTTTGTTGGATGGTGATTCTGTTTAGAGATGTTGGGTCTTGAATACGAAGGGGGCCTTTCATGTCAATCTGTTTTTTGACAAGTTAGCGGAATCTGGGTTTAACTTTTCCCCTTAGTAAGCTCATTTTGATGTCTATCACTCCATCAAAGGTGGCTTTCTTATTTCTAGTGAAGAGCGGTTCTTAATAGGATTCTCATAGTTACCATTCTTACAGCTTGAGGATGGAAGATTTCTAACAGATATCTTCTTTGCTATAAGCTTCCAAGTGATCACCTACTGATTCATTGCTCTCTTTCTCTAGGAATTTGGTGGTTATTCTTTAGGAGGATTGAGATTCTTTTTTAATCCTTGCTACACTTTGTGATGTTCTTAGTAGGTTGGCAGATTCGTTCCATGGGGAGGAGAAGCACATGTTGAACTTAATTCCTTTCGCTGTTTGCTGGGTGTTGTGAATGGAAAGAAAGTCCAGAACTTTGATGGCAAGGAATTGAGCTGAAGTTTTTCATAGTCACTCACTGAGATTTTAACTGCAATAGCTATTGGCTTATAAAGAATTCTAGGTTCCTGATCTTCTATATTTTTGTTAGACTGGCACGCCCTTTTCCTTTGTAAGTTCTGTTCGTACAATACTATCTTTCTGTGTAATTTTTGTGTACATGGGGATTCCCTTTTTTTTTTTTAAATAAATTTTATTATCACATATATAAAAGTGATTTGGAAAAATGCTGTAGTCGTTCACTTTTGCTAGCATTGGGTAGCAGCAGAAGCAACAACAACAAAATGCCTTATCTCAAATTAGTTGGGGTGGACAACATGAATCCTATCCCCCCATCCCAATCTATCAAAAACTATACTTTGATTAGATTAGTTCTACTGAATTCTTTAGAATTCATTTCATCTAGGTTCTTTTTGGTTTTCCCATCACCTCTTAGATCACGCACCTTCTTACAACCATTTCCCTGGGTCTTCACTGTACATGCCTAAATCATCTTAACCTACCTTTCTTTATCTAGTCCCCCATTTGGGCAATACCTAGACACTCTTGGATATGTTCATTCCTTGTCTTTCCACACATCCATTTAAACATCCTCATCTTAGCATTGTGCATCCTCATCCTATACTTATTTTGTTTCTTTTTTGCCCAACATTTGATCCATACATCATAGCAGGCCTAATAGGTGTCGTGTGGAATTTTCCTTTTAGCTTGAGTTGAAAGCGTTGCTCACATAATACTCTAGAAGCGCCTCTGCAATTATGCCATCCAGCATTAGTTCTATTTTGCAACATCCTATTAATGTCCCCTCTTTATTGATAATTGATCCAAGATGATGGAATCAATTGCTTCTGGGAACCTCTTGACTGTCAGTTCCTACCATTGCTTCTCCTCTATTATCATTTCTGCTAAAATTACATTCCATAGGCTCAATCTTAACTTAAATTACCTTAAAATCTTTTTATTTGAAGGTATCCTTCACAATTCTAGTTTTGCATTAACTCCCTCCCTAGTTTGGTCCATAAAAACCTCATCATTTGCAAATGTCATACACCAAGTCAACTTCTCCTAAGTATGAGTTGTCAATTCATCCATAGTTAAAGCAAAAAAGGTAGGGACTCATAGCTGATCCTTGATGTAAATCTATCGTTACTGGAAACTCATTTGTCTCATTACTCACCGCTCTCATCCTCGTTAGTGCTCCCTCACATATATCTTTGATGACCTTATTGTGTCTAATTGGTACTCTGTTTTTTTCTCAAAACCCACCAGATTAATTCTCGGTACTCTGTTATATGCTTTCTCTAGATCAATAAAAGCTATGTGAAAGGTCTCCCCTCTTCTCTCTAAACTTTTCCACTACTTGTCTAAGCAAAAAGATAACTTCAATGGTAGTCCTCTCTGGCATAATGAAAAGCTGATTTTTTGACACGCGGGTTATTCTTCTTATCCTTTGTTCCATCACTCTTTCTCTTAGTTTTACGGTGTGAACCAGAAGCTTAATTCTACAATAATCGGTAGTTTAAATCAGTTGGTAAGATGGTTGGGGTGCAAGGTGGGAACTTTACCTTCTTCTTACTTGGGATTACCTTTGGGAGCGAATTAGAGTAACATAAATACCATTTAGTCAAATGGTCACAAGTGTGCAATAGCAAAACTGAAGGAGGGTTGGGTTTAAGAAGTCTAACTAGGTTTAACCTAGCACTACTTGCTAAATGGTTATGGCGGTTTGGTTTGGAGGAGGGGAGCTTATGGAGAGTGCTGATTAGTGCTAAATATGGGTTGGAGGGTGGGGTTTGGACAACTAAGAGTGTCAATTTACCTCGCGGGAGAGGGTGTTGGAAAGGAATTATTAATACTTGGGAAGCTTTCTTTCAAGGAATCAAGTTCAAGGTCGGGGTAGGAGATAGAATCAAATTTTGGAAAGATGTTTGGTGCAGGGAAACTACATTAATTCATAAATTTCCGGGGGCAACGGCGGTTGCAACTAACATTAATGCTTGGGTGAAGGACTATCTTATTAAGGAAGACACGGGTTGGAGTTGGGATATCAAGTTGAGGAGGAATGTCTTAGAGTGGAAGAGGATGAGGTAGTCAATTTAATGGTGGAGGTATATGAGACCAATAGGATAGAGGGAGGAGATTTCAGATGGTAGAGGTGGTCCGAAGAAGGTTCGTTCTCAGTAAAATCTATGTATCTGTGTTTGATGGCGGAGACCACATGGGAAGGTCCTTGGAGGCTGATCTGGAAATGCGGCGCACCTTCCAAGTTATCCTTTTTCTTATGGACAGTGGTAGAAGGGAGAGTGGTTACGTTGGACAATTTAAAGAAAAGGGGTTGGTCTTTGGCTTCAAGATGCTGTTTTTGCAAATCAGAAGAGGAAACCTCAGCACACATATTTCTTCATTGCAAAGTCACAAGAGGTATTTGGTGTACTTTTCTCCGAAGATTTCAAGTGAGTTGGACAATTTAAAGAAAAGGGGTTGGTCTTTGGCTTCAAGATGCTGTTTTTGCAAATCAGAAGAGGAAGCCTTAGCACACATATTCCTTCATTGCGAAGTCACAAGAGGTATTTGGTGTACTTTTCTTCAAAGATTTCAAGTGAGTTGGATGATGCAATATGGGTTGAAGGAGGTTTGTAACAGTTGGGGGTGGAAGTGGAAGAAGAGGGGTAGGCGAAGGAGTTCAATATTATGAAACTTATGTCCTGTGGTTATAACCTGGTCGATATGGTGCGAAAGGAACCGTAGAACATTCGAAGGCAAGGAAACAGATCTGCTAAAAATGGTGGACAGATCTTTCTCATTGTTATTTCTGTGGGCATCTAGCTTCACTGAATTTAGGGGAACTACATTTGAAGAATTTGAACATAGATGGCGGCTATTTTGGGATTAGGAAAGGAATGTATAGGATTTTGAACTGAGAGGGATACATGTCTTTTTACACAATTTTTCTGGTGCTGTTAAGGGATGTATAGTTTCTGTACAGTTACTGTCCTTTGGACATATTAATACAAAGATTTTATTAATGATCAAAAGTAATAATATTTGGTATATATTGGTTCACACTGATGCTCTTTTATGAATATACACATGGAACTTATGTTCATTCTTGGAACTGCTTCTAACACTTTTTTCTTTTGAGATAAGTAATGATGGATTTTATTGAAAAAAAAAGCAAGAAGAACAATAGAATACACCGGACTGTCCAGCTTGAACATTTCTAAACTAGAATACAACTTCAAAGAGGCAGCACTCGGGGAGGAAAAAGCAATAGAAAGTAAAAAACTACAACCAGAAGCCCTTCTCCTGAATAGTGAATACCAACTTTCCACCAATTGAATATCTGAACAATGCATTGGTTTGACTGAGATATTTCCAACTGGTTTGTCAAAGCAGGCAACCCTAATAAATCTGTAAAGACTCCAAGATCAAATGCCATTCGTCTCCAATCTCGCTCCTTGTCTTTAACCGAAATCCTTTTAAAGTCCTCAAGAATCGAGGCCCAAGGAGAACCACCATCACCACCCTACCCCAATCTATTGAAGGCTGAAAGAGTTGTTCTCAAAAGTCTAGTGGTGTCAATGGGTACCCGATATCCCACAAAATCTGATGGAACCGACCCTTTTTAACATGTTCGGTTCTATGTTTGATACCCGATACATAATCGGGTTCAGTTCCGATTCTATAAAAGATGGCCCCGTTAAAAAATGGGTTCATCCGGGTATACCCGTCGGGTATCAGGTATCTTAATCTCAAGTATTCTTTATATCCTTATAAATAAGATAACAGGAAACTGAATAAAAAGTTAATTTATAACTTAAATAATTTGTTACTTAGTTTTTCAACAATTAAACTTCAATAATTTATTAATTAATCTTATCTGAATGAAAAGTGCAATGTATACCCATCGGGTATCGGGTATCTTAGTTTGTTAAATGATTTCTCGAATATTTTTTATATCCTTATAAATAAGATAACATGAAACTGAATAAAAAGTTAATTTATAACTTAATTATATGTTACTTAGTTTTTCAACAATCAATACTTCAATCATTTATTAATTAATCTAATCTGAATGAAAAGTGCAATTATTCTAACTAAATTTAGATAGATATAGGTTTTTGGAATGAGTGTTGTCATGACCAGTGTATACAATGTAGGCGACACGAAACTAGGGTATAAGTCGTTTTACCTTGGTTTCGACGACATGTCGGCGACATGGGGGAAAAAAATTCAATTTTTTTTCGATATTTCCCCCATGTCTCTCGACATGGGCGACATGTCGGGGACATGGGGGAAATTTTTCAATTTTTTTACACTGACATTTCCCCCTTTTTTTACACCATGTTGCCAATGCCACCTGGCGACATTGACATGGCGAACCTTGGTCATGACAATCAAATAATGTTAATACAGTGGAAGTAAACACTTTTGCAAATACATTTATGTGGTAAGTATCGTGTACCCGCCAATTACCCGTTAAAAACCGGGTACTGATGATGAGCCAATTTGAAAATTGATTCCCTCAAATCATAGCATGACATCTAGCAAGGATAGTTATGTAAATATACGTTCTAAAGAGTGTATATTTGAAAATCTAAATATCTTCTCGAAAAGTTCATTCTTAATAGGAAGATATTTCTAGAAATTGTATATCTCGAAAATGTCCATTTCGTGAGAATCATTTCGAGATATCCACAAAATAGGTTAGCCACCTTGAGAGGGCC
>JAUPMG010084332.1:0-12746 GCA_031762675.1 Pachysandra terminalis | reverse complement strand
AAAGTTATTAACTTATTGTACAAGAAGCTCAGTCTCATGTCTTAACTCACCTCATTTCCGAAATCATCCTTCGTCTCTGAGTTGGAGTTCAATTTACCATAGACATCATGTACAGCCTGTGTCAAGTCTCCTCGTAATCCAAGCTTATGACTGTAATGATACTTGGGGTTCAGCCAGTAGGTTGCATTTGTTGTGAAATAAGGATTAGTAAATAATAACTAAATAAGCAATAAAAACTCTAAATAGTAATCTAGTTCTAATGTCACTTACCAGCACTGTGAAGATGATGCTCTAGTGTCTTATACCAACGGTTATCTATTATCTTATGCATCCATTTATAGGATTTTGGGCAGATTGCTCTGATCTGCTCCTTCATCAGCCTCATAGATTCATAAATAGACCCCATGGTAGGTCATGAGTATGTCAACTACGCGCAACACCCGATAAATGGGCTCTAAAAGACACTAGTTCTTTCACCTTGTCCCAAAAAGTAGGCCTCAACATTATTTCCTCACTTTCTTACCCAATTTGGTCTGGCTGTGAGAGCAATTGTTCCAATCCTTTCCAGCAAAAAAGGTCTTCAATCCTGCTTTGTGGTGAAGAATACTTTCTAGGCAATGTAGTTCGTTGCGAACCGAGTAATGCCTGGTCTCACTATATCTCCATTACAAGCATCTCTTATCTTTGCTAGTACATTCAAATGGTTGTAAATGAAGTTGGTCACAGTCTTGGCGTCATTCAACAAACTTAAGATACTTTGCCTCTGAGCAATCGACTCCAGCATGAGATCAATGCAATGTACAGCGCATGAGATCCAATAGATATGATACGTCTCCATCAAATTCTTTCCTGCCCGCACAAATGCGTTGCCATTGTCCATCACGATTTGAACTAACATTCGCCAGCCCCACTTCCTCAATAACGCTTTTCAGTAAGCGAGTGATGTAAGCTGCATCCTTGATGCTATCTGATGCATCTAACTGATTTTAAGAAAACAGCCCGCCCCTTACAATAAATTAGGAAGTTTATAATAGAGAGTCTGGTCGGCCCTGTCTACCTGTCACATATAATGGTGACTCCATACTCCTCCCAATGAGGCCTCAAACTGTCAATGTACTCTCTAATCTCAGCCTCCTCATCCAGATATTTTCTTCTAATCTCATGTGGGGTAGGGGGCTGCACTCCTCTTCCTGACTCCTGTACCACATCAATCATGTTCTTGAAATGTGGTGAAGCTGCTACATTAGCCGGTATATGGCTAAAGATGAAGAATTTGGAGATGAACTTCTCCATCTTTTCTCTCACATTACCCCCACTCCACACATCTTTTAGTCTTTTCTGCCTAGAATCTTTTGATTTGTAGAGTGAGGGATCCATAGGTGGATCCGGCATCCGTGTACTCTGGCTTTGTCTAAATGATGGTAGTGGTGCATCACCAACCCTACTCTCTGATGTCCCTGCACCTGAAGAGACCCAACACCCATGGTCCAACTCCCACCACATGATAACCTGAACCTCTCCTCTCTCCTCACAAACTCTGTCTGCATGGAGGCACGCAAACCAGCACGAAATGACGACCTATCCTGCTCCGTCTTGCAAGCAGATGGATGCGGTATATCATCATCATCATCATCGGCTGTGGGTGGATTTAATGGCCGCGCCATTCTATGCCTGATCTCCTCTCTATCCTTCCTATCTCTCCTTGAAGTCACACTCTCATTTAGATGGTGTTTCATCATCCTCTAGACCTCAGGAGGTACCTTAGGACAGTCCGTAACATTTTTGTACCCCCCAGCCAAATGTTGTTTCAACCTTGAAACACTCCTACTCTTTATCACTTGACTACAATAGTTGCAAATTGACTTGCTTTTATCATTTAAGTACGACACTCCATGATTCCAACCGATGTCTTGTCTTTTGTTTGTCATTACACTTTATGCATAACAAAGTACATTAACAATCTGCAAAATATATAAAAAAACGCATAGAAAAAATATAAAAACAATACCAAAGCATTTATACTGTCTTCTTAAAAATTTTTAGATTTGTTTTTATTTTAAAATTATTAAAAAAACCAATTTTAAGGCACATTATATCTAGCTTATGCATTACAACATTAGTAATATTAAAAGAAGTTATTCTAAATTTGTAATATGCTTTCATAATTTTTAATTTTTTTAAAATTTAAATGTATTTTTTAATATTTTTTAAATTACGTAATAATTAAATACTTATTTATATTTTACATAAAATAAAACAAAACGACACCCATCGATAGATCGGGTGTCGTTACATGATATATATTATTTACAAGCAATATGGAATAGTCTAAAGCCATCAAAATTAAAAAAAATACGTACTTTTTAATTTATAATTGTTTTTCGATTTTTAAAAATAAATATTATATTTTTTTTTCAAAAAAAAAAAAACGACGCCCATCAATAGATCGGGTGTCGTTACATGATATATATTATTTACAAGTAATATGGAGTAGTCTAAAGCCATCAAAAATAAAAAATACATACTTTTTTAATTTTTTATTGTTTTTTCGATTTCTAAAAATAAATATTAATTTTTTTTATCAAAAAAGAAAAAAAACGACACCCATCGATAGATTGAGTGTTGTTACATATATATTATTTACAAGCAATATGGAGTAGTTTAAAACCATCAAAACTAAAAATACAGGTTTTTACCTTCAACGGGTCGACTTGCGTGTTCAATCTCCAATCTTGTACTCCAAATTTCTTTAATCTTCTCCAAACCAAGCTAGATTAGTGTTTTTATACACAAATCTAGTTGATACTCAAAAACAAAATGAAATGAAATTGATGGTTGGTGAAAAAAATAGGGAGAGAAAGGAGCTGTGGGGAAATGTTGATAGAAAATAATTTTTTTCTCATTAATCAACGTAATGTAGAGATATATCGCTACATGTTGGCGATATTATGGAAAAAAAACATTAATAAATTTTTTGGTTAAATAGCGATATTTAACGATATGTCGGCGGCATATCGCCGACATGGGGGAAACACGATATGACTTGATTTCCCCGTCAATGTCGAGTCGCCGGGGCCCAAAAAGGCGAAATTTCGGTAATATTTTGCAAAATTTCGGTGATATTTCAAACCTTGCATACAGTTGATTATTGTTGGAACCTTCACGGCAAACCTGCATCCGCCAATCATGCTGCTTTTAATATTGATGATTCAAGTACTATACATGGTGCCTCTACATCCTCTTCTGGTGATAAGTTGGTGTCGATTTCTGAGGAGTACTTTCGTCTCCTCGCTACTGTTTCTTCACAACCATCGTCATCTACTGCTACTTTAGTCCGTTCAGGTATTTCTGTTGCTTATGTTGCTTCTACATCTTCACTTTGGGTTATTGATTTTGGACCTACTGATCATATGACCGACCGGTGCTCCAGATACTCTCTCCAATTTTGTTCCTTCATATTCTATTCAACATGTTACTCTAGCTGACATGGTGTAAAGGATCAGCCGGTCTAACTCGGGATCACCCAGGGACGAGTCGCGATCCCTAGTCGATCTTTTGAAAAAACAATGACTCGGACTGAATCTGTGACAGATCGGCCGCTCCGGCCGATCCATCTCGGAATCAGAGAGTTGGACCGGACGATCCAAACTGGATCATCCGGCCCACTTATTTGGAAAAAAAATCGATCGAGTAAGAAAGGGGAGGAGAAAGGAACACTTTTTTTGCTTCTCGATCGTCCTCCTCTCTACCTTAGCTTCATTCTAAGGCAAAGAGATTTAAAAAAAAATGGCTATTCAGGATTTAGGCCATTTTTTCAGAACGCTGACGGTCTAAAAGGCAACAGAAGCTGAGAAAGAGGGTTACCAGAAGCTTAGAAAGAGGGTTTTGGCCATTTTTCACAATTCCGACGGTCTGAAAGGCAACAAAAGCTGAGAAATAGGGTTGCCAGAAGTTAAGAAAGAGGGTTTTGGCCATTTTTTCATAACGGTGACGGTCTGAAAGGCAACAGAAGCTGAGACGAAGAAGTTGATTGGTTCAAGGCATGAGAAGGGCAACTTATACTACCTGGATCTTGATGGTTCTTCCACTCGAGTTTCATCTGTTTTGAGTGCTATTGTTTCGCCCCTTCAATGGCACCTTCGCATAGGTCATCTGTCTTTGGCCAAACTTAAACAAGTTATTCCTACATTGAGTCATGTGTCTAATCTAGAATGTGAATCTTGCCAATTGGGTAAGCATCACCATAGTTCGTTTTCGAGTAGTGTTCATAGTTGTCAGTATGAGCCCTTTGCTATTGCCCATACCGACATATGGGGGCCTTCCCGCATTCCTACTTTTAATCGATTTCTTTATTTTATTATATTTGTTGATGATTATTTCGGGTGACATGGTTATTTTTGATGAAAGACAGATCTGAGCTTCCTATTATTGTTTCTAAATTTTATAATGAAATCTTTGTTTAGTTTGGTAAATGCGTTAAAATTCTCCGATCTAACAATACATTAGAATATACACAGTTTGTCATGAGTTCCTTTTGTGCTGATCATGGTATTATTCATCAAACCAGTTGTGTTTACACGTCTAAACAAAATGGTGTTGCTGAACGGAAGCATTGCCATTTGTTGAACGTTGCTCACACCTTGTTGTTCAATATGCACGTACCCAAACATTATTGGGTAATGTTGTTCTCGCTTCTTGTCATCTCATCATTCGTATGTCTTCTGTTGTTTTACATCATCAGTCTTCGTTTTCTCTTTTATATCATGGTCTCTCGCCTTTTTTGCTCACCCCTCGTGTGTTTGGTTGTACTGTCTTCGTTCACGTACTTGATCCTGATTGAGATAAATTGTCTCCTCGAGCTCGCAAGTGTGTTTTTCTTGGATACTCTCGTACTCGGAATAACTATCATTGTTAGAGTCTCGAGTCTCGATAATACTTTGTAAGTGTTGATGTTACTTTTTTTGAATCCACTGCCTTCTTTTCTTTACAGGGTCAGCTTTTGTCGGTAGATCTTATATCTAGTCGTGAGACAGAGCCCTCCTTCCTTTCTCCAACTCTTCCACTGCCATTGGTTAATCCACCAAATCCTCTCTTATAGGTGCATCGGGGATCCAAAGATAAGAGTTGTGTTTCTTATGGTCCGGATGCCACATCTTCCTCATCATAGGTTCCTGCTCCTTCCTCATCTCCTACAATTGCTGATGATGTACCTATTGCTTTACGTTGATGTAATCGTACTTGTACGTAGCATCCTATTGCTAATTTTGCTTCATATGATTGTTCTTCCTCTTGTTTGCAGTCCTTTGCTTGTACCTTATCTTCTCTTTTTATTCCCACATCTTATTAGCATGCCTTATCTTTGTCTGGATGGAAACATGCTATGGATGAGGAAATGAGTGCTCTTCACAAGAATTAGACTTGGGAGCTTACTGGCCTTCCTCGTGGGAAACATCCAATAGGTTGTTGTTGGGTTTACAATGTTAAGTATCTTCCGGATGGTTCTATTGAGCGTCTTAAGGTATGCTTGGTTGCCAAGGGTTACACAAACCTATGGCCTAAACTATTTAAAGACCTTCTCTCATGTGGCTCGTCTTAACTCTATCCGGATCTTGCTTTTTGTCGTTGTTAGTTGTTCTAGGCCTTTATTTCAGCTTAATTTCAAGAATGCTTTTCTTCATGACGATCTTTAAGAGGAAGTATACATGGAACAACCACCTGGATATGTGGTTACTGATAGTGAGCACCTTGTGTGTCAACTGTGAAAGGCCTTGTATGGTCTAAAGTAGTCTCCTCGTGCCTGGTTTGATAGATTCAGTGTTGTTGTGTTTGGTAATGGTTTCAAGCGTTCTGCCTTTGATCGCTCTATTTTTGTTCATCACTCTTTTGTTGGGATAATCTTGTTACTTAGCGCAGTAAAAAACAGAATGTCGTTGCCCGCTCTAGTGCTGAAGTGGAGTATAGAGCTATGGCCCATACTGCTTCAGAGATGTTATGGGTTTGTTCTTTCCTTTAGGATCTTGGTGTTGATGTTCCTACTCATATGCAGATGCAGATGCATTGCGACAATCAAACCACTATCTTTATTGTTAACAATCCTGTGTTCCCTGAATGCACTAAACATATAGAGGTTGATTGTCACTTTATTCGTGATTTATTGTTAAGGAAATAGATTGTAACTCCTTATGTTTGCTCGGATGATCAGTTAGGTGATATATTTACCAAGTCATTAGCTTGTGCTTCTTTTTAGTGGTTATGTTTCAAGCTGGCATGTTTGATCTGTATGCTCCAACTTGAAGGGGGCCTGTTAGAGTTGTATTATTATTTGGGTTATTTTCTGTTATGGTCCAAGGGTATTTTTGTACTCATTTTTAGTATAAATATGAGTTGAGGTGAAGAGGCTAATTAAGTTGCCTAAACCGATTCTCTAATCTTTCTCTCTTTGTCTTCTCCTTCCTTTCTTCTACTTCTCCTTGTCTAACTAGAGAAGAAAATCAGTCATCTCCTATACTGTAATTCTGTGGAGATTAATTTTCAAACTAGAGATTGCTGCAACCTGATTGATCCTTCCACTCCTACCCAAAACCGAAAACCAAACCGAGCTATGATGTTGTCATGAAAAAATGACTAAGAACCTCTGCCATTATTATGATCAAATAAGTAGATGAAAGATTTCCTTTTTTAAGCTTCTAAAGCTTAGAACCCTTCAGCTAAATTGTTAACCCAAATGGTGAAGGAAGTTGATGAGATTCAGGTTTTATTCTGTTTATGCTCTCATTAAAATCCCATTCTCCCCAGAAAATTCCACTCCATAATGTTGTAGGCCTTCTCCATTGACCTTGCCAACAAAAGATTTTTTGCATTCCCAAATTTTTAAGTTTATGCTCACACTAACAAAATTAATGTGCCTCTGTACTGTAGACACCACCCCATGATGAGCTTTGTTTACTTCCGTTGTTATTTCTTTTGGTCTTGTACTGTTCACCAATATAGTTGCCCTAAAAATCCGAATTTCTGCACCTTCCATCATGGATATGGGATGCTTTGTTATCAAACTATAGAGAGTTGAAGATCATAATTAATATAATATTCAAAGAAAGTTTGCACCTGAAGAAGAATTTTGTTATAATGCGCATGTATTCTGACTACTAATAATAAATGTACATTGAATTTAAAAATAACACATCTACTCCATTTCTTTATTTATTTTGGTTAGAATAGAACTAATATGTCAATTGTACTCAAAACACGTGATAACTATCTTCACAAGTGAACTGATGTGCCTCTGACACGTTCTGTAGATGGAGATTTTCTAACAAATGTATCAATAGAATCCAATTGATATATCAGTGATCGTTGGATGACAGAAAATTCTAAGGAATGAAATTGCTGGAAATTTTCTAACAATTGTATCAATAGAATCCAATTGATATATCAGTGATCGTTGGATGACAGAAAATTCTAAGGAATGAAATTGCTGGAAATTTTCTAACAATTGTATCAATAGAATCCAATTGATATATCAGTGATCGTTGGATTGCAGAAAATTCTAAGGAATGAAATTTCTTTCGTGGGATGTGTTACATGATTATATGTTGTAGAAGTTTGGAATCAGCCCATTGCATTGAGGAGATATCTCACGGAGTTAATTACATACTTTATTGATCTAAACTGTGTTGCCTATTGAACAGGAAAATGAGAAATAAGCACGAGAAAAGAAAATGAAATGGATGAAATAAAGAAACACTAAAACTTTTGCGATCCTTGCTTTTAGGTTAACATGAAGGTGGTATGTAGAGAAACCTCTGGCATATGCAATTTACCCCAAGGTTTTTTTGCTGGTGCATAAGAATAGTAAGAGTTAATCCATTTTATTTTGAGAGAGTAAATTTCAGATCATTTGTTATATTTCTTTCTCTCAATTTTCTGATCATTAGATTAAATGTCATCAATCAGTAATCTAATCTTAGAAGACCAATTAAATTGCAGGTTTGCGAGAAAAAGACTCATAAAGAGCTCTTTTTACAAAGGTGGAATGGAAGAATGACACTCTGGCCATAAATGTTATGGCAAGGAAGTGGTCTCGGATGCGCGGGCGTAGAGAAATGGAAATGATTCTACAATCTGTAGGCAAGTCACGTATGTCCATTATACACAAGTTACAAGTGCGGGTAACTGGTTTTGGTGTTGGGATGATTTTAACCAATTATGACAAATGTATGAATTGCAAATTTTTCTACACATCTCATTTTTGTCAACCAAACTTTTATTCTTTCTGCCTGAAAGGACCACAAATTTGTTAGTTTTGAAGATTTATTTTGTCAATTTTTTGAGGAGTTTTGGGAAATCATATATTGACTGAGATCTCATCTACTTGGTTCGTACAATGTTTTTGAGTGTTGATTTGTTGCTGTAGATATGTACCTTCAGTGTGAATTAACTTCGAAGTATCTAATTAGTTCCACTAAATTCTATTATCTGTTGAAGTTTTTTTTTCATCTAATAGTCCATAGCTAGAGTCGTATGTACAAGATTATAGTAGCACACATATAAATGATTTGAATGAACCACATGAATGGCTTGATGCATTAATTCATCCTTATCATTGACTTGCATGCAAACGTGTTATTAGTAGCCAAAGTTTTAATATTTAAAATGCCAGATGTCCTTTGTGTCAAATGGGCTATTAAGATTGCATAATGTGAGGTGCTGCAGGTGGTAACATTCAGAAATTCAGATTCAATTAACTAAATAATTACCAGAAAACTGTTCTTTGGAGGAAGACAACCTCATAGAGTTTGCACATAGGATTCAAGATGCCATATATACACAATTGAAAATTTCCTACAATCATACATTGACACAGCATCACCGTAGGTGAACCATCAATGATCATACATATCACACACACATACATACATTGACACAGTATCACCATACATGAACCATCAAGGATAATACATATCACACACATTATCTTAACTTACTACTAAGACTCGCACCTTGTTTTCCTTTCATCATACCTTTTGCTAGTTCTTGCTAGTCTTCATGCTTGTGTCATACCTCTCTTGTACTAACTCTACTTGTTACCTGATTTTACGTCCTATGTTTAACCTCTAGTGGAGTGGTTGACTGTAGGAACAAAAAGGGGGTACCTGTAGGAGAGTGTTTCTTGCACGAGGAAGCTGTTGGAAGATAAACTGGAAATAGACTCGTCTCAATTTCCTTGGACCAGGACGGATCGAGTCTCATAGGCAAGTTATTATTTCTACAGGGGAAAGAAACTTCTTTTCTGTTGCAATTTCTTTTTTGGATCCACCCCACTTCTCTCTCGAGGTATCTTTTTGATGGTTATAATCAAAAGGTAAGGTTCCTTAGAAAATATCATGTCTTGATATGGTGTCTGATGGTTTATATATGGTGACTATATTCGCAGGGCCTTCACAGTGGCAATCTATCAAGTTGGGTTGAGCTTTTTTTTTCAGTAGGATTGGTTGTTTCAACAACTTGATGAACCTAAGCCCTTTCTATTTTATAAATGAGTCGACTCACCAACTGAACTCCAGCTAATCACTTGCTTAATCCATCAATTTGATTGCATTATTTCATTTAGTTTCTTTTCCTCTTTTTTAATTTTTATAGGATATGTAAACATGCATGACTGAGAATTAGCAAGCTTGATTAACGAAAGCACTTTCACATAATGCTTCAGGTGCGAATTCCAGTTAACTATATATCTATACCACATGGAATGATGTAGCAACTTCTACATTTTGTTAAAGAACACTAGAAGATATTGAAAATTTTGACCACGTAGAGATGTTCAATACATAGATACAAAAGTGGAAGGATTCTAAATACTGATTATTTAGGGGTCCCTGAAGTTGGATCGATTTTCATTCTTGTTATTTCTCCGGGCAAAAAAGCCCTCTCACAAGGGAACTAAGCATGATGAGTCACAACCCAAATGTGGAATATATGTGGGATATCTTAGGTGGGTGCCTGCATTGTAGCAGCTGATAAAAGGATAGACGATGAATCAAAGCTTGACAGATGAGGCAGATGGGTTTTAAAAACTGAAACAGGAGTACCATTAGGGTTGGATTTGTCAAAAATTTAGTACCGCAGCGTTGGATGTGATTGTAATTTTACTTTTTAAATAGAAGATGCATAACTAAGAAATAATCACAATGGAAGCGTCGAGTCCCGTCTCTGGAGCGGGGCAAGGTTTGAACAAGGTGGGCTTCTGTAGCATAATAAGCTTGGCTGCCAAGGTAGTGCCAAAACTATCCCGACCCGTTAGCATCCCCAAAAATCTCCGTTCTAGGTGGGAGGCGACTTCCTGTAAGAGTGCTATCGAGGTTTTTATACCCGGGATTGTGGATCGGACCGGTCCGGTTCAGCCGATCCTGATACGGATTATCGATTTGGTCTGGTATTGTCCGATTCGTATCCCATCCAAACAGTTTGGATCGTTTTTAAAAAAAATAAAAAAATTGGATCGGCTGGACCGGTCGTAGGAATAGTGATACTGGTTGTCAGAATGGTGATATTGGTTGTCGGAATGGCAATTTCCTTCGTCAGAATGGTGGTATCTGTTGGGACCGGTCTGGATTGGCCGTTTCGGATTTGTATCGGTTGGACTGGTCTGATCCAAAGCCACTTGATACAATAGTTGTATTTTGGCTTGAGATTGGACCGGTCCTGGCCGATCTCGGTATGGACCGGCCAATCTGGATTGGATCAGTCTGATCCTTGAAACCCGGGTGCTACACCCGGTTACTTCATTAATCTATCTGCTCATTTAATATACATCTTGAAATACTACTGACATTTAAGTAGGTGCTCGTGCTATGGGCCGTAAAACCATAGCAGCTCAAAAGAGAAGAAAGGTAGATGAAATTGTTGCACTTTCTACGAACGTTCAAGCGAAAACCTGATTCAACTTTGTATGAGAATGTTGTGGAAGGAGCCAAAACAGCGTTAGCAATAGGGTCTCCCTATGGTTCTGTCCGTAATTTTTAACTGCCTAAAAAGCCCTCCCAAGTCCCAAGTCATGATTTTATCCAATGTTCTAGCCCGACCCGGTGAGGCTGATTGTCCAACGTGCCAGGTCAACCTGGGTTAGAGGTGGCAATTGGGCATGTTCGGATCAAGTTGACAAGGGTGGCTTAACACCAAGCACAAACCTGTCCGTTTAATACAAGGGTTGAAATATCAATCACCACCCAACCTGTCCTAATCAGTCTATTTTTTTTTTTACTTTTTCTTAATTTAATTCTTTTAAAGCCCAATATGTATATATATATTATTTATTTATTTTTTGATAAAGAAACATCATATGCAAGAGATCGACAATCTACAACGAGCTACAGAGTTAGCGTCCCTATATATACAATTAAAACTAATAAAGTCAAAATGAAAGCCAAGTGAGGCAATATCAGAAAGGATCGGAAGAAGTTTTCACGGAGCATCTTCTGGAGATTTTGAGAGGATTGTAATAAGAGCCGTGCAATCACAATCTACAACGAACTTTTTGTAACCAAGTTTAAGCCATTAGAAGACCTTTAATAACAAAGGCTTGTGCAGATATGCAATCAGTAATGCCAATGTAAGAAGCAATTGCGCATAGGAACCAGCTATCACTATCACGACAAACAACACCTAAAGCAGCAGCACCGGGAGAGCCTCTAGCAACACCATCATTATTCAATTTGATGAATCCACAAGGAGGGTAAATCCAATGAACAAAAATGCATTCATGCTTCTCAAGTGAGTTCTGCAAATTTGAATTGATCTCCAATAACAACCTAGTAGTAGAAACAATTTTTGTTCTTTCAAAAATCTGACTATATTTGTGACTGCATTTGCTACTCATTTTTTTTTCCATGTATTTGGTTATGATATGCCTTGATAAATGTAGGAGAGCATGCATGCTCCTATAAAACTTAACTTGGATAAAGGCTTGAATACCCCTAGCAATGATGGCATAATCAAAAAAGTCTCTCATATGAGAAATCTCTCTACAAGTAGAGATTAATGCGAAAGAACATGTGCAATAAATGAAATGAATAATATAATGGAGGAATGCAAAAGGGTAGAGTTGCGTGAGGAGAAAGGAATATATTAACAAAACATTTAATCATAGTAATAATTGGACAGGACATACGGGCTAACCTGAACACGACCTTTTTATTTACGGACTATATAAATTCTTAACCCGAATCTGATCTGGAGCTGGATCCTCTGCTATCAACTCTGCTAACTGAACGTGGTGTCGACGTGTGGCCGGTGGGGTCCATGCCAAAGAGAAACTCTTTAGTCTCTAAACTAAGTAATGGAGCCTGCTAACGTTTGGATGGACATTACCCTTAACGTCCGTCCAAACGTTACCTTCAGTTGGTTTCCATTTCAAATGCACAATTTTGAAATCACGCCAAAACAAGTCTTCTGATTCCAACCAAGAAGGAACCACCGGTTCCAGCAGGCACTGAGTTCCGATCCTGCCACCGCCACTGACTTCGTCGGCGTCACCGGAGTTCTATCAAGCTTTGGCTTCTCATCTCCCTCTTCGTACTTAGGAAGAAGAGGACCCCATTCTTCTGGATTCACCATCGCTACTGATTTCTAACGATCCTAAGCTTTGGCTTCTCATCTCCCTCACCGGGTCGGCTGATAAGTGCCTAGCACTTACCATTTTAACCTAGTTATTCATGATTATTAGTCTTTCTTGCCAAGATTAATTGAGA
>JAUPMG010084310.1:0-12747 GCA_031762675.1 Pachysandra terminalis | reverse complement strand
TTGTAATAGGCTCTTGGTCTATAGAGGGGGCACCATGTCCATGATCACGCTCTCCACTAACGTGAGTCGACCTCTGACGCTAGCTCTGAGACCCTGTACGCTTGCTCTGAGTCCCAGTACTGTACGCTGACTCTGAGACCCTGTACGCCTACTACCAGATCTAATAGGTGTAGGTCCAGCCCGTCTACTACCACTAGGTCCAGACCGTTCACTACCACTATGAACACTGCTACCTCCTCCCTGCTCACCATTGTAACCACCATCACCATCATCATTATCACCATCTCCACCATCATAATCACCATCACCACCATCATCTCTTGACGCATCCTCACTCTGTCTCTCCCCACCTCCCTACCTTTGTCTCGTTGCCAGTAACGGAGGGATAATATTCATTGCTCTATCGAATGAGTCTCCGCTCGCTGCCCCTACCTTCTCCTCCATCACTGTGTCAACGACGATCCCGGCCTCCATGGCAGCTCTAGCAATCTCAGGATTGGGCTGGCCGTTAGGCTGATCATGTTCAGCATTGTACATGACCCACTCTGTGAAGGGGTCATCAAGCTCGGCATTGTACATGGCATCTAATGGATCTCTCAATATGATATTCTCGCCTTCAATCTCAAGCTGCCTCATCCTCAACCTCATATTATAATGGCAAAATACGAGCGTCTGCAACCTATCGTAGGCCAAACGATTCCGTTGCTTTGTGTGGATGAGGGCAAAGGTGCTCCAGTTCCTTTCGCAAGCCGAAGATGATGCTGTCTGTGCAAGGATTCGGGCGGCTAACATCCGAAGTGTAGGTGCAATAGTGCCATACATCGACCACCACTCGCCTGTGAATTGAATTGTTTGTGTTAGCACTTAGCAATTTACTTAGTAAAGTAAATGTCACTCAAAAGTCAAAACTATTTTAAGCTACTTACATGGCATCATTCTACTCCTTGACTCGATAGTCGACTACCGGCCAAATGAACCAATCGCATCTCTGAACATTAAAAGCTATCAACCAATCCCAGGTATTAGTATTTAGTTACTATTTGGTACTAGTATGTTAGACATTAGAAATTTAGAAAAAAACTAGATACCAAGGTTCTGAATACAGTTGTTAGTTGTTGTTACCTTATTTCCAAAATCACCATTCCCCGTCGAATTAGGTTCCAACTTTTCATATACTTCATGCACAATGTTAAGCAAATCGGGTATCGATCCCAATTGATGAGTGTAGCGATACTTGGGATTCAAGAAGTATGCTGGGTTTCATTAAAAAAATGATTAGCAAAAATTAAAGAATAGTACTCATTAAACTTTAGAATCTTAGCAATAATAATAAAAGTTAACTCACTGACCTGCGCCGTGAAGAGGATGTCCCAGTGTCTTGTACCATTGATTATCAATAATCGTATGGACCCATTTGTATGATCTTGGGCTAGCGGCCTTAATCTGCTCCTTCATAATCCTCATGGACTCACATATGGATCACATGGTAGGATATGCTTCCGTATCTATTGCCCTCAATACTCGATAAATGGGCTCTAACATAGCCACAAGATCGCGGACCTTATCCCAAAATGCGTTATGTAGAACACCATCCTCTATTTTATAGCCATCATCAGTTTTACTAAGAGAATAGCTATTCCAAGCAGGTCCAGTAAAGAGTTTTCTCAATCCTTCTTTGATACTCTCCAATGCAATGTTATTGGTGGCAAAACGTGTAATACCTGGTCTCACTATGTCATCACCACATATCTCTCTCATCTTTGCAAGGCCGTAAGTATGATTGTATATAAAGGTCGTCAACGCCTTGGCATCCTCTAACACTCTCAGTACTGTTGGTCGGCGTGCAATGACCTCCAGTATGAAATCAATGCAATGAGCAGCGCATGGGGTCCAATACAAGTTGTATTCATCCTGCATCATCTGACTAGCCTTCTTATAATTGCTCCCATTATCCGTGACTATTTGTACGACATTCTGTTAGCCCACTTCATTAATAATACCTCTCATAAGACCAGCAATGTACTTTGCATCCTTTATCTTTTCATCAGATGCATCAACGAATTTCATAAAGACTGCTCTTCCCATGCAATAAATCATAAAGTTAATGATAGATAAGCTTGTGGGTCCTGTCCATCCATTAGCCATAATAGTCACTCCAAATTCCTTCCAATGTGGCCTCAAACTGTCGATGTATTCTTTGATCTCTCCATCTTCATCATCCAAGTATTTGCTCATAATCTCATAGTGGGTGGGGGGCACTACTCTCCTGGCTCAACATCTATCATGTTCTTTAAATGAGGAGAGGCTGTTGCGTTAGCTGGGATGTGGCTGAAAATGAAAAACCTTGAAATAAAGTTTCCTATTTTATCTCGCACATTGCCTCCACTCCACACATCCTTTAACCTCTTCTGTTTGCCATCTTTAGATTTATACAACGAAGGATCAATGGGTGGATCTGGCATACTGCTAAAGAGCTGGGATCGTGGAAAAAAAATCTAAGATTGTGCCTGTCCTAGCACCAGATCCCGTAGACCCAACTCCTAATCCTGAAGCTAAAGTTGAAGGCCCAGCTCCTGAAGGCCCTCCCCCATGAAGCCCATATCTCTTGGCTTCTCTCCTCTCCCAATCAAGTTGTATGGAGGCACGCCAAGCAGCTTTATAGCTTGCTTTATCTGCATCTGTTATACACTCAGGAGGGTAAGAGATGTTGTCATCCTCCTCTGCAGTGGCGAGAGGATGCATGTGTTGTGCCAATCTTCTCCTCACCTCCTCCTCTCTGTCCCACTTCTCCACTCTAACGGTTGCCTTCCTTACCTCAGGGGGCACATTAGGACAATTACTGACATTTTTATATCCATGTGCTAGATGCTGTTTTAATCTGGATACTCCTCCGCCTTTAATAACTTGGTGACAATAATTGCAAATAGATTTGCTTTTTTCATCCGCCGATGGCGTGCCATGGCTCCAACCAATATCCGTCTGCCGTGCCGGTGCCCCGGACGCCATATTTGATATCTCCTCCCAAGTCCCAACTCCCAAGACTCCTTACTCAATAAGAAACGAACCTGTAAATTATAACAATAACAACAAGAAGAAGAATGGAAGTGTGAGAAGTATGAACCACTAAGCTTTTTTAATATCTCTGTATTTTTTGAATAATTAAAAAAAAACATATTATTTAAATTTTTAATAATTTTTAATGTTATCTAATTATGTATTATTTATAAGGTTGATTATTTACTAAATTTGATTAGTAATTGATCATTAGTAGTTCACTAATTCTCTCTAATTTTTTACAGTTTTTAAGTATATATTTTTTTAAATTTTTTAATAATTTATTTTAATTCCAGATAAAATACTAATTATTTAATAAAAAATGAACTAATTTCTTATCATAAAAAAATTAATAAATCACTTGATTTTTTTATCACTCATTTTTCTAAATACATTTGGAGTATTTATGCATGATAAATATAGTATTTAAAATAATGTCATTTTTAATTACTTTTTTTTGAAATAAAAAACAAATAAATATAAGTTTTTGAAGAAAAATCAAAGTAATGACATCCATTGATAGATCAGGTGTTGTTACACAACATATATTCATTTCATATGATTTGGTAAAAATTTTATGAAAATATCTAATTTTTAATTATTTGTTTATGGGAAAAAAAAGATAAATATAATCTTTTTTCGAAAAAACAAAGTAACAACACCCATTGATAGATCGGGTGTTGTTATATATCATATAATGATTTGAAGTCATTTGATTAAGTTTTGATATGCAAAACATGAAAAACATAGATTTACCTGAAAGTCGGTTCAAGAATGGATTTCCAAGAACCACCGGAACCTTAGATCTTGAAGATGATTCTTGAAGATTGTTTAAAAGCACAAAAGAAGTAAGAAATTAGAAGAAATTTGGGTTTTTAGACCCTTTGGTTTTAAAAAAATGGACTATAGGGGAAGTTTCCTGGAGCTATCGCCGAAATATGGCGACAGATCCACGAAATCCTCCTTTAAAAGGGGCATCTCGCTTTTAAGTTTCGCACATGTCTGGCACATGTGCGAAATTTACACCATCTCGGCGACATGTCACCGAGATGGTGTAAAGGGGGAAATGCAGCTATTTACACCCCCATTTCATACCACCAACTTGAAAATTGGCGAAATTTCGCCTGCATGCTGGCGAAATTTAAAACCTTGCTTTTAATCAATCCATTAGCATATTGCCACATTTCGGCGATATGTCGCCGAGATGGTGTAAAGGGGGAAATCCAGTGATTTACACCCCCATTTCGTACCACCAACTCGAAAATTGGCGAAATTTTGCTTGCATGTTGGCGAAATTTAAAACCTTGCTTTTAATCAATCCATCAGCTTTTATACTTTACTCTTTAGACCCATATGCCTCCCACTGGTTGCTTCCCACTAGGAAGGTCCACTAACTCTCAGTCCTAAGTATTATTTTTTTTAAGTGTTCTAGATCTTCATGCATAGCATCCCTCCATTGAAGTGGAGGGATAGCCTCTGAAACACTAGGAGGTAGAGAAACAAAGGAAACAGAAGCAATAAAGGAATGATAGGATGGAAATAATTATATATAAGAAACAAAATGAGATATCAATTGTTGGGTACATGCGTGTGTATTTTAACGGACAGCAATGGGAAGGCGTAAGTCATGGAGATTGATTACCTGAACCCAACGAAGGATCTTCTAGAAATGATGGATCAACCATTGGTGCTGGTTTCCTTCTCATGTAACTTAATATCCAAATGTCCGATTAGATGTTTTAGTTTCGTTCTGTAGTCCAGAAGAGCTAAAATCAAAGGCATATGGAGCAACTAGAACAGGAACCGGAATCGGAATTAGAAGGAAAACATAAAGAACATTATAGCTCTCCTCACCCTTACTCTTCCCCTATAGAGAAGTCCCACGAGAAGCAAAGAATGGGAACCGACTCCACTGAAGTAATATCCATGGAAACAAAACACTTTTTGGATTGCAAGTCAAAACATTTATACCCTTTTTGGAAAGCTAAGTAACCAAGGAAGAATCTTTTAGGGGCTCTTGGGTCAAGTTTAATGTAAGAGGAGTATTGAACATGAACATAACGTACACTTCCAATAACCCGAGGCGGAATAGAAAGCAATGGCTGATCAGAGCAAAGAGTCTGGAATGAAGACTTGAAGTGGAGACTCCAGAAGGCATACAATTAATCAAGCAAGTGGCTGTGAGAACAGCTTTGGACCAAAAGGTTTTCGGAACATTCATTTCAAAAAGAAGAGCATGAACAACCTCAAGAAAATGTCTATTCATTCTTTTGAGCTGTCATTTTGCAGAGACGTGTCAACACAGTTTGATGTATAATCCCATGCTCACTAAAGTAGGACTGAAGCCCAGAATACATATATTCCCCCATTATCAGAATGAAGGAATTTGATGGATTTACCAAAGTACTGGCCATTTTATGAAAGTTCATAAAGATGGTAAGCACCTCGTCTTTAGACCTCATAAGGCAGACCCATGTACATTGAGTATAATGATCCACAAATAAAACAAAGTAGCGGTATCCAAATAATGAAGTGGTGGGAGAAAGCCTTTAAAGATCATAATGAACTAGAGAAAAAGGCGTATTATTCTTACTAGAACTGATTGGATAAGAAGATCTATGATGTTTTGCAAACTCACAAATCTCACAATGAACATCAAACTACGAACACGAAAGAATTGATGAAACAACAGTCCCAAATGCTGGAAAGATATATGTCCTAAACGAGGGTGCCAAAGCATAAGATGTTCCCTGGAACTAGTAACACTATTAAGGCTGCTGAAATGGTGAGCTTCAAAAGTTACTGGAACTTTCTCAAGGAATCAGAAGCTCTAGCCTCACAACCACCTCAAATTTTCCTTGTATAATTTCTTAAAGCACAATGAAAATGAAAAAAGGTGACGCTACAACTCAAGGATTTAGTATTAAGTTAGTCGTCAAATTAGGATAACATAACACTGGAGAAAGAGATATATGTGGAAGAACACTAATATCTCCCTTTTCAGTAATGTAAGAGAGTGAACCATCTGCTATGCGAACTTTTATTTACCAGAACATAATATAAAGAATAATAAACACATACCTATCATGTGATTTGAGGCACCTAAGTTAATAATCCATGATAAGTAATTATAGATATTATGGGGTGCTCATAAAGTAGATGCATGGTTTTTGAGTGAGTAAAAGCAAGAGAAGAGGTACTCTATAGATGACATCCTATATGCTGAGCTTGACCTATTCTGACATGGATAAACGTTCACTTCAACCAAATCTCAATACCTTTCTTTGTATAACCAATTATCTGGCAATAACTGCCCTTTAGCGTTTCCTTGTCTTTGTTCGCTTTGTTGACGGTTCAATGCAGCTTTACTATAGTGTCCATCTGCTTGTGGAATGACATTACTTAAGATTGAGCTAGCGAAACAAATCACTAAACACTTGGTAGGCACCCAAATAAAAAACCAACAAGGGGAACAACCAAACACTAAAAGACTGTTATACACATAATAAGTGTTAAAAACGTTGTTAACGAGGTTTTTACAAACCTACCTACTTCAAACACAATCAAGAAAAGAAGATTATCATCACTTTCACCACGATCCGCATGAGAGAACTCTGATAAAAAGCTTCATAGGTTGTGCGGAAACAGGGCCACAGGGCTTGGAATTGGTGTTGTTAGTGGTTCGGGTTTGGAACCATTAAGTACTTTTTGTCCTGCCTAGGTTAGCAGAGGAGCAGTGGCAGGAGGTGTTCCTAATTGTATATAATCAGTGTTTACAATATCGGCGACATGTCGCCTATGTCAATTTGGAGTTTGGGGACACGAAACCAGGGTGTAAATCGATTTTACCCTGGTTTCGTCGACATGTTGCCCATGTCGCTCATGTCGAGCAACACGGGTAAAAAAAATGTTTACCCTTGTTTCCCTCAACATGGGCGACATGTTTGTTATGTTGCTCAACATGTTGCCTACGTTGAGCGACATGGGGGTAAAAAGGGAATTTGAACCTACATGTCACATTTCGCTCGACGCGTGTGACATGTCGATTATAAAAGGGGAAATCTGCCCCAAATCGAGCAGGTTTCCCCTATTCTGCACCAGTGAAATCAAGCTAAAAACTAAAATTCTTCATTTTGACTCATTGTTTGTTCATCAAAACATGTAGATTGAGTATATGTTAAGTAATGACACCCATTCTATAGATGGGTGTCATTACTTTCTTTTTCAATATATATATATATATATATATATATATATATATAATAGTTATAAAATATGAAATAATGCCTTATATTTATATAATAAATAGTAGAATATTATTGTAGTAAAATTTGATAGATTAAGTTAGGAAAATAAATTCTGATTAAATTTTCAGAAATTATTTAATTAGTATAAATAATATTTAAAATTAAAAAAATTAAAAACATTGAAAAAAATGTAGAAAAATATAAGAAAAATAGTAGACTACTAGATTACTAAAACTTAATAATTTATGGGCTTAAATTTACTTTGGTTCTTTTTTGAAATTTTTTAATTAGTGTAATTGATATTAAAAAAATAGAAAAATTAATAAAAATGAAAAATTGAAAAAATATAGAAAAAACATGAAAGAATTGGATTGCTGAAAATCTTGTGTTCTTATTACTTTTCTATATTGTTATTTGCTACAGGTTCATCTGAGATGGCAGGGAAGAGGCTAAAGATAGGATGGCAACATAGGGTCATGTATGAGAATGATAAAAACAAATCCCAATGCAACTACTGTGGCCATATAAGAGGGGTGCGGTGTCAAGGCTGAAACAACACTTGGCACATAGTTACAAGAATGTAACTAATTGTTCCAAGGTGCCTCGTGAGGTGAAGAAACATGTGGAAGATCATTTGTTGACTGGGGGTACATTAAGGAAAGATAAGGACAAAAATGAGAGTGCCAGACATAAAGTGAAGCAACCGCCCCATCTGCTAGTGGATGGCGATGATGATGATGACGATAATGATGATGATGGCATTACGTATCTACCTGATGTCACTACTGAGCAGGAGCGACTACAACATCGCGCTGCTTACCGAGCATCCATGTAGTTTGAGTATGAGAGGGGATACAGAGGGCTTTTGGGACAGGACTGTCAGGGGTTGGACCATTTGGGCCAGGAGAAGGTGTTGTAGTTAGATCAGGTAGATCGGGAGACAGTACTGGCATTCCAGCGGAGTCAAAGTGTTAGGATGCCTGATCCACATTTAGACTCATCTCTGTATAAGTCGTCTGATTCAAGGTAGAAGCACTATAAGGATGTTTGGAGTGGAGGAAATGTAAGAGAAAAGATGGGTAAGTTCATTTCAAAATTCTTTATATTCCATCACATCCCAGCAAATGCACACTTCAAGAATATGGTAGATGTCATACAGGACTCTTGGAGAGGAGTGTTGCCCCCACCCCATGAGATATTTTTGGGAAATACCTAGGCCAGGAAGAGGCAGAGATCAAAGAGTACATTGATACATTGAGGCTTCATTTGGAGAAGTATGGTGTCACTATCATGTGTGATGGGTGGACAAGTCCCATAAAACTGTCAATTATAAACTTTATGGTGTATTGTAGAGGAAGAGCCGTATTCCTGAAGTCTGTAGATGCCTTTGATAAGATAAAGGATGCGAGTTACATCATGGGTTTGTTGATTGATGTCATCAAAGAGGTTGGGCCGAAAAATGTAGTATCGATTGTGACGGATAATAGTAGTGCCTTTGTAAAGCCAGGGAAAACACTTATGAACAAATACAACTTCTACTGGACATTATGTGCAACAAATTGCATCGACTTAATGCAGAGGCTATTGCTGCTAGACAAAGTGTACTTAGTGTTCTTGAGGATGCACGTACCATCACAAACTTCATATACAACTACGCATTTGTACTAGCGAAGATGAAAGAGGTATGTCAAGGGGACTTATCAAACTAGGCATTACTCGATTTGCAATAAACTACATCGCCTTAGAGAGCATCCTTCGTCATAAAGCGGGATTGAGGACTCTTTTCATTAGTCCTGACTAGTTTGCTTGTTGCGAGAGTAGAACCAAAGTGGGCAAGAGAGTTAAGGAGATTGTTCTTCACGAACCTTTTTGGGACAAGGTTCGTGACTTGGTGAGTCTCTCTTGAAGCCCATATATCGAGTTTTACGCAGTGTGGATATGGATGTTTATCCTATTATGGGGTCTGTATATGAGTCGATGCGGCTTATGAAGGAGCAAATCAAAGCCGCTTGCTCGAGGTCGTACAAATGGGTCCACAACATCATCAACAATCATTGGTACAAGATACTTGTCCACCCTCTTAATAAGGCTGGTAAGTGCTTCGTTTCTCTTATTCAACAACTTACTGGCTGAACCCCAAATATCAATATAGCCATAGACTTGGAATGAATGCGGAGTTATTGCAGGCCGTACATGATGTGTACGCAAAACTAGACCCCAAGTCTAAGACAAAAGGGTTGTTTGGCAATGAGTTTTCTTCCTAGAGACTTGAAGTTTGTTATTTTAGTTTCTAGCTTAAGTAGGGTTCTAATTTGTGCTGTACTGTATGTTGTAGTTGCTTATGTTTAGGGATTATATTGGGTTATTCGGATCAAAGCCCGCCATTGCTGCTAGGAAGAAGATGATGGCATGCAACTTTTAGTTAAATTACAAACAAGCTTTTTAATTAGATAGACTTTTAATTTCTAGATTTAATGAACAGGTGAGTGGTGGCTTATGTACGGGATCAGTGCCCCTACACTTCAGTCTTTAGCCGTTCGGATCTTAGCCCAGACTGTCTCATCCTCAGCTTGTGAGAGGAATTGGAGCACTTTTTCCTTCATTCATACGAAACAACGCAACAGATTGTCATATCAGAAACTTCATGAGTTAGTTTTCTGCCACTACAATATGCGTTTGAGGATGAAAGTGATAGAGGATGAGAGTGGGGACACTTTATTGACTGACCCTGTGGACTTGCTAGTGGACACAACTGATGAGAATGACCCACTTTATGAGTGGGTTAGGACTTCTGAGTTAGATCAGTTCGATGGGATCCCTAATGCAGAGATAGCCAGAGCTACTGAAGAGATGGGGATTAATGTGGATCAGGTTATGGAGACGGATGTGGGAGAGAGCGGGGGAGACTCTTTTGACAGGGCCATGCGCATCACCCCGTCACCCACACGTTCTGGTGGTGTTGGTAGTGGGAGTGGTAGTGGGGATAGGAGTCAAGGTACTGGTGGTGGTGGTGGAGAAGATGATGATGATGATGACAGAAATGGTGACGAGGGTGGCACGAGCGGAGGAGGAGGTGATAGCGATGTTCAGATTGGCATGTCCCCTTTCGTAGGAGAGAGTAGCTTTGATTACGCCACATAGGATACAGATCATGATGAAGCACCTCCACATGGTAGAGCCAGCCAGCTTTCTCAGCACTGAGGTAAGGGGAAGAAACATTTGGGAGCATAGGAGGCATCCATCTCTCATAGCTTTTGGAGCTTGGATGTAGGGTGTGGGCAGCAGAGATCTTCCTCATCGGCATCATACGACGGATATGGAGGGTACATAGGATATGAAGGATATAAGGGACACCACCTAGCACCATCTTATCAGAGTTAGGATTCGGAGGAGTCCGGATCTTAATGTTACGGATACAAAGGCTATAACCCCGTGCCTTATGTTGGAGGAGGAGGCTATGTTATATTTTTTGATACCCCATATCCTGATGCTGCTGACTATGGGAATGATTTGTATGGATACCCTCCTGTTGCTCCAACTGTTGTCACGGTCACTTCTGTGACGACCTATTACCTCCAATACTCCCTATGAGAGTATTGGTGCATATGACTCTTAAAGACTACTAGAGATATGTCTCGCAGTACATGGAGTGGTATCATCGGATGATGTCCTGTGCTTAGTATTGCAACTACGTCGAGCAGACATATTATGGTGGGGGACAATGGAGAAACGGAGATAATGATGCTAATGAGCCTGCCATTCGCTTTGGATATGAGTGGTCTATACACGGTAGCTTTGATGACACTTGATTTCTATTTGATTTACATTTACGTTTAGTTTGATCATTTGTGGCATTTTCGACTTGTTATTGAGTTGTCTTTTAGTTTGACTTACATTCACTTTTTGTATTATGAATATGACACTTGATTCTTCATTTTATATATCTTTTAGTTTGTATTAATTGCATATAGCATTTGTTTATAGCTTACAGTCCCGATAACGTGTAAGTTAACCCCTCCCCACCCCCCAAGTAATGACTTTTAATATGTAGACAGTTTTTTTATTTTTTTTATTTTTTTATATGTATTTGGATGCATTTAGACCTTAATTAGACATGTTTAAAGTTTGGGGCCAAAAATCCATCAAATACCCATGGCTTCCCCACATTTCCTTGACATTTCGCTTTGGTTTCCCCTGTTTTCCTCCGTGTCGCCGGAGTCACATGGTGACATCGACATTGTAAACCTTGGATATAATCTTGATGTTCTACAGAAGGTATACACATTCTTTGCTAAACTATTGCCAATAAGGAGATCACCATCAAGGGAATCAAAACGTCATAATTTTTCTATGACAGATTTCTCCAATTTTTACTAGGACATTTGCCGCAGATTCAGTAAATCTTATTAGGTTATTATCAGGGGCGCGTAATACCTTTGGTTCAGGCATCTTTTTCCACCAGGTTAATGGTAAGGTATATCCTCGAGCTAGGTATAGGATGCTCCAGTATCTATTAAGGCATCTATTGAATACGGATGGTATCCATTTATCTCAAAGTCAAGCCTAATATACGAAGAATTTTTTTGAAGTTTTTGTACTTTTGAATTCTTCTTGCGTGTCAAGATTGTTTGTCCATGAGCCATCTTTTTGTTGAGTCCAATATCCGTATTCCGGTTCGAGGACGCTTTCTTTATGATCTAGTGGCAATGCTTTTTGCCATCCCATCCAATAAGGTTGTTTTCGTAGGATTGGATTATATTTTTGTAACATCATTGTATACTCAATTTCTTCAGTTTCGTCTTCAAAGATAGGTATTTGTATTTGTTTGAAACAACTATCTTTTTAGATACTGAAGTTCTAGAAGAACATTCGCTTAATGCGTCTTCATCTTTTTGGTCAATTGGTTTTGATTGTATGATAAGCCTCCCTAACTTATCTTGAGAGACTTCTAATTCTGGTGTTGTAATTTTAACACTGGGGTTAATTTCATTTAAAATCCATTGTTTAGGAATTTTAAGTTCTTTCCAAGGAATGGTTTTTGGAATTATTTTTGTGGAATGTAGAGTTTCTATTTGAAATAAAATTGCATATTTTTTCTGCATACTATACTATAGTTAGGGTTAGTTGCCCTAACCAGTCTGTATATAATTCAGTAGTGTACAACAATATTTTTGCTGCCATTTATCATATTCTGGCCACAAGTTTGGATTTTTATTTGTAAAGCCTTGTCTAGGTTTTCATTTTCTAGACTGCCATGAAAGTCAAGGAATGCTTCAAAGTGGAATGGTCCATTATAGAAGTTAGCTTTCATTCCCGAAATTAATATGTTTGCATTCTAATATTTTTTTTTTGATCGATAATGAAGATTATATAAATAGAGAAGAATGTACAAAAGCAAACAAAAAGAAATCAGTTCACCAAGATGGGGAACCAATTAAAAAGAAAA
>JAUPMG010084270.1:0-12749 GCA_031762675.1 Pachysandra terminalis | reverse complement strand
AATCTTAACCCCTTCAGTCCTTGAGGTTCGACACCCTCAAAATAGCCCTATCCTACAAGGATTCGTCCTATTGCGAGAGGTTTATAAGTCACACACCAGATACTATCATTTTCATCAAAGTTTACAACCTATTTCAAAAATGAGTAACCGACTTTTCATGTACTAAGTATTTGAGGATACTAGCATTTTCATCTAAGGATATTAGCATATTCATCACAGGATACTAGCATATTCATCATATGTTACAAGATATTTTTAAATTGGTATACTAGCTTTTCCATCACAGGATACTAATATTTTCATCAAAGGTTACTATCCTTTTCATTAAAGTTTGCAAACTATTTCAAACAAGAGCAACCGACTTTCAAGTACTAAAGATTTGAGGGTACTAGCATTTTCATCTAACAATACTAGTATTTTGATCAAAGGATACTAGCATATTCATCAAAGATTAAAAGATATTTTTAAATTGGTATACTAGCTTTTCCATCACAGGATACTAGTATTTTCATTTAAGGATACTATCATTTTCATCAAAGTTTTCAACCTATTTCGAAATGAGAAACCGACTTTTCATGTACTAAATATTTGAGGATACTAGCATTTTCATCTAAGGATACTAGCATTTTCATCAAATGATACTAGCATATTCATCACAAGTTACAAGATATTTTTAAATTGGTATACTAGCTTTGTCATCGACGGGTAATAATATTTTCATCAAAGTTTACAATCTATTTCCAAAATAAGCAACCAACTTTTCATGTGCTAAATATTTGAAGGTACTAGCATTTCATTTAAGGATACTTGCATATTCATCACAGGTTACAAGATATTTTTAAATTGGTATACTAGCTTTGTCATCGAAGGATAGAAGTTTTTTCATCAAATGATACTATCATTTTCATCTAAGTTTACAACCTATTTCAAAAATGGGCAACTAACTTTTTCGTGTACTAAATATTTGCGGATACTAGCATTTTCATCTAAGGATACTAGCATTTTAATCAAAGGATACTAACATATCCATCACAGGTTGCAAGATATATTTAAATTGGTTTACTAGCTTTGTCATCGAAGCATTTTTATCGTGCTACTTAAAGCCTACAATACTGAGTGATTGACTGTACCCAATTTATGTTTAAAGCTCCTTGAGTGTTTACCACATGCACATTTCTATCATTTAAAAATAAAGCATCGCACTTGTAAGCAAGCTAGCAGCTGTTTTGTGCATGTATATTTTGATTCAAAAATAGTGGGCTTGGGTTTCGGATTGATTTGGTTTAGTTCAGGATTTGGGTTTGGCTTTGGGTTGGTTGGGTTTGATTCGGGTTGGTTCAGAGTCCGGTTCGGGTTGGTTAAAGGAATCCGGTTCGGGACTAATTGGTTAATGGGTTTTGGTTTAGGGGTTTGTTTTGTTATTTTTCTGTTTTTCGGGGTTGGGGCTGTTATTTACTTTACTTTTCTTCTAACTTTTTTGTTTCTGTTGTTCTGTACAGAGAAAGGGATGAAGAAGACGACAGTGAGGAGGAAGAAGAAGAGGGAAAAGTACCGAATTGTTAACGGAAAAAATAGCCGGAGGTTTTGTTTCCCCAAAACGAAGAAGCCGACTCGGAGACACATGATTGTTAACGGAAAATATGGCCGGGGTTTGGTGTCCCCCAAATGAAGAAGCCCTACTCTCTGTACTTCTTCCCTTCTTCAATCTTCTCTTTTTCACGAAATGAGTCTTCTCACATTCTTTTGTTTGGATTAGAACATGCGTATAATGGTAAAAGTAACTTTTAATTTTTGAATAAAAAGTAAAAAACAGAAGAAGAGGGGTATTTTGGGATGAAGACACTTTGCAACAGTGCAAAGTGCCTTCACTGCAATTAATTTTGAGTAAAGAGACATTTGTCCAGTGAAGACTTTTCAAAAGGTGATTTTATAATTACTCTTAAAACGCTACCCTTTCCCCTAATTTTCCCTTTGTTTTTGTTTGCATGGGAAATTGACATGACACGTAGCCTGTCTTTATAAGCAAAGAGTGTGGCTTTGTGCGTGTTCACTTATGAATTGTTCCCTCGTCTGGCCCCTTTATTGTCCGTCGGCTATGTGCGGCTATGGTAGGTGGCTCATGCGTTCGGCATGGGTGCGTGGTGTGTGTATGCATGTGTCGCGCAAGCGTACCAGGACTTACTAGTCCACAGTTTTGGGGGTTTCAGGTTTTAACCACAGGTGCCAAACCACACTGTCTGACCGAGTTTCCTAAGTAATCGGAGGTGCATTCGGCCACTGGAAATGCATCTGTTAGGTTATAGGCGATTGTGAGGAAAGGTTAGGGTTCTTCCATTCTTAAAGTTCGTTTGAAATCTCTCAAATGGCGAGAATATGATTGCCATGGAAAAGTCAAAGAGGGTCTAGCTCCTAATCAAGTGTTTATTCAAGATTAAATAACGGGGATATCAATGACATAAATAAATAAATAAAAAGAAGATAATAATAAGGCTGGTAACCCAGTGATGGTTATCACAATGTCCATGGTCATGACCCTGGATAGACTAAATGTAGGCAACTTCTCAGAGAGAATGATAAAAATGCAAAAAGTAAAAAGAAGACTGAGGAACGTGAGGCATTATCACAGTGGCAACGGTGGCGCGAGCAGGCCAGAGAGGTGTCCGTGATTGAGAATAGCTTCTCGGGCAGTGTGATCAGTCAGAGGCTGAGAGCAGCAAACTCAAACCGGATTGATTGATGAACAAAGGTGCTTCTCGTTCCAATAGCTGTGGTCACACATGCATACCGGAAGGGCTTACCAATGTTGAGAGCAATACTCCAAGGAGAGAATGTGACTGTGAGCGGTAGAGGAACCGGACACTGTTGTTGCAGCAGAGGCAATGAAACTAGGATAGGAGACCCGGAGGTTTGAGATGTAGCGTTGCGCTGGGTTTTGAGTGTTTTGTTGATATGTTTGGAGAGGTTTGGAAGACGCAAGTCTTTTGTCTTTTTTAAAGTGGCTTGATTGACTCTGTAACTATTCAATTCGGTTATATAACTGTCTGTATGTCATCCTTGATCAGGACATGGTTTGATCACTCCCGCACTCTTTTCTCTCTTCATGGACAGCTGGACTAGATGCGTTAGCTCACTTGCCTTTGACTCTTCTTTCCACCTATCAAACATCTATGAATCCATCATGTTCCATGCGCAACGTTGCTAATTATTCTTGCATGTGCCTGGTGTCGCACTATTATTGATTCCCTTTGAGCACTAAGTGTTGTGCTCGCGTTAACTTATTCGTGTGCCGTATTTGGCACTACACTAGATCTCTTGTACGCCATATTCGGTGTTACACTTGGCTTCTGGTACGCCGTTCTCGGCGTTACACTTGGCTTCTAGTACGCCGCTCTTGGTGTTACACTTGACTTCCTTGTGCACCGTTGATCAGTGCTAGACTTGGCTTCTTTGCGTGCTGTGATAAGCGCGTCGTTTGGCATCTTGGCACCATGTGTCACATTATCATTGGTCGGTGAAAATAGACAACTATACGCTGTAACACGTCCAAAAATAAGAAGTGAATCTAGCATCTCGATCTGATATGATGCTTGCTGAAACTCCATGAAATCTCACGATCTCATAATCTGTAACTTGAAATTTTACAAATAATTAATTTAAAGTTATCGAAAGGGTAAAATAGTAATTTGGTAATGACCCTAAATTTATAAACTAATAAATCAATAATATTAATCAATAATTAAATAAACATAAAAGCCATAATGCAATAGGCTAATTTCGAAATCTTAATAAGTAACCAAACCTAGACTAGTCAACTGATTTGACTTGGTCAGCAATATTGACTTTATGACTAAGCATAGACTGTAAAATAGAAACTAGATCAAATTAGTAAGACAAATCAAATAGTAAGTTAGGAGATTGCTTAAGACCCAAAACAACCGACACATCTAATATGGAAACCTCTAGAAGCCTAGCAAACTAATTAGTAACTTAGAATCTAAATTCTTAAAAGTAAATAGAAATCCAGATCACCCAATATAGTAGTTTCTAAAATCCCGTACCAAAGCTCTAGAAATCTATAAAAGGAGAGGTAACCAAGTGAACCAAACACAAGGAAAACACTAGTTTTCGTGGAGAACACTTAGAGTGGGAGAAGAACTCTAGAAAATCCCAAGGAAGAAAAAGAAGAACCATAGAAGCAATCCTACAGCAAAAGGTGATTTTTCTTTCAAAGTCTTGTGTATTTACTTCTATTTTTGAAGTTATGACCATGGGGGAAGTTCTTGTTGATTGTGCTAACCCTTTCCCCATGATCCTAATAGAAAAACCCATAAATATTACTATTTAATCATTTGTAACTTGCATGCCTATGCGAATTAAGAAAAACCTAAAATTTCTTAACTTGGAGCCCAAGAAACAAAGAGATCCTTGTGTAGATCAAACCCTTAGACCCAATACCTATTTTCGAAGCTTCCCTAGATGTAAAGTGACCTTTGGAAGAAATCATGATCAAAATTTGAGCAGGTTGTGATTCGGCAGCCTACTCGGCATGCCGAGCACCCTGCTGAGCCCCACAGTAAAAGACATAGCTCTCTAGAATTGCTACCGAGCCCAGTTCGGCATACCAAATGACCATGCCGAGCCTCCTTTTGGGAATTGAGATAAAACCCAATTGGACCTAACAAGACCTTCCCAGACCAAATCCTAAAGTTTCTCGCACAGTGGCACCATTCTGTGAATTTCGGCATACCGAAACCCCACCGAGCACCCTACCGAAATCCTACTTTACCCCTTTCTACTATTTTAAACCTTGGACACCTATAATATACCTAACCTAGATGATTTGACATATTATTAGACACTAAGGATGTACCTACGAAGATATGACTTCCATACCTAATGTCTAGACAGCTAAAAACTAGCTTGGCAATATGATACTTTGAGATATGTCAGGAACCAATCCCAGAACCTAACCAATAGTTCCCTTCACCCTTTATATGCATGCCTAGGTACATTAATTTATATATAAGCTTGTTATATGATGTTGTGACTATATGAGTGATTTAGTGACATCTAATGTATCTACTAAGTGGAATCATATAAGATTATTAATGCTTCAACTGTTAATGACTATTTCCTATTTATATTAATCATATCATGCCTTTTATGCTTAGATAAATATTCTTATTAAATATATACGTTCATGATGAAATATGCCTCTATAGTTTAGAATCATGAGATTGTGCTCATGTAATTGCTAATTTGAATATATGCCTATGAATCATTGTGTGTGCATTGCATTAATTAAAGGACCTGAATTTATGAGTTGCATATGGACTACCTTGCTGGGATGGCCTTGTCTAACACCCTATGTAATACCCATGGGTTTAGACCAACACAAGGGACTATTTGAATTATTTAAACCATTGTTGTCCTATGAATGTGCAATACTTGTTTTCACCCATGGTGAGGGATTTGTTCTGTGTAATGATCCCAAGAGACTTGTGATAAGATGATAGGTGAGGAAAAGTTCACTAAAGTGATGCCCAATAGCTGAATCATGACACCCTTCTGTTGGTTGTTAAATATATATGATTGCCTGAGGAGATTTCACATTGTTGATGCCTTGGATATTCCCTTAATCGAAAATAAGTAGGGGAATTGTGCCCTCTAGGTCGAAGCCCCTTAAACTATGTGCGCACATAGAATATCTTATCTTTGAGAGTGGCCTTGTATGGGGGGATGGTTCGTTAAAACATCTTGCTCAAGGAAGGATTGATCTCATGGGAACTTACTATATTTGCATACTTAATAGCGCCCTTGCATTATCATATTCTTTATTGATATTATTTTGAGTATATTGTGTATGATACACTTGATCTAATTTGCATATAGAATTAGACACTTGAACTCTTTATACTGACCATTGATTCATATACCAAGGTGAGACTTGAGAGAGAATAATCTTTTATATGATTTCGGTTCATATTTGTCTTTAATCATATACATTACAAAATTTATTACCATCACTTATATTATTTAGTATTTTCTCATAACATTGGGATATGAGTAAATACCTTGCTTTGAAGGACTACTCATCTAAGCTTTTCCAGCTTATGTTTGTTGATTTATATTTTTCAGGATTGAAGACTAGCACTATAAAGGGAGAGCTTTGGAAAAGGGATTAGTGAAATAGAGATTTAGATGATAGGGTTAACTTATTAGAAGTAGAGATTGTCATTCAAATTTATGTAAAGGACCAGATCTATAATTTTTACTTAAATAATTATTAGAACTATTGAATTTATTTCCGCTTATGTTTTAAATATTGCTTTCCACTCCCATAGGGATATGTGGTGAGAGTTACAGCTTAAATTTGGAGACTCCTTTGAGATTTACAGGTTTAGTTCGTGACAAAAGTGGTATTAGAGCCTAAGTTCTAATAAAACTTAAGGAAAAAGGAATTAGGAATTTCATAGTTCTTAAGGCTAGGAATAAAAATTAAGAAGGTTTAGTCGTAGGACAAAAACCTATAGGAGGGAAAGGGAAGTAGATATATTTAGGAAGTGAGATTGTGAGGTACAATGATTGCTGTTTTGTGCATCTTTACTAGTGATTCTGGATGAAAAATTGGGAATAGGAGTACCGCTAGTTCTGAAGGTTTGAAGGCTGAAACTAGGTCTTTGCTAAGTTTATTGGATTATCATATTATGAAAGGATGTGATAATCTAAGGTTTATGATTTGCTGATTGTAATACTTCAAAAAGTACTGAGAACCTTAATACTAACTAAATTTCAAAAATTTAAAGTCAGTGTACTGCAAATGCATTGAACCAAGAATTGCAGGAAATTGGTAGGAATGAGATCTTATATAAATAAAAAGGATTACAAAATATATAAAAATACCATAAATATTATATTATACAAAATTTTATATAAATACACCAAGATACTAATTGGATCTAAGTCTCGAGAAATTACTGTTCAGTTCAGACCCGGACCGAAACACAAAACCAGGTGAAACTAAGTGTTCATCTAATTAATGATAAAAAAATAATTTGAGGTGGATTGTTATGATAATATGAATTATTATAGTGTGTAATTAATTATAAAATTTATTTTAAATTTTTACCTTGTATTTTGGCGTTTGGCAGACCGTTCGGCAAACCTTCGGTATACCGAAACACGACCGACACCCTGCCGAGACCCTATAAAATCAATTTTTAGAACCCTAAAACTTAGTTTCTCTCTTAGCTCTTCAAGGATCCTCATTCAAGTCTCCTCCAAGCTATCCTAAGGTATTCCTTCTCCTTCCAAGTTCACTTGGTAAGACTTTTCCCCTTTGCCTTTTCAAATTTTTAGGTTAAACCTAGAACTTCAACCTTAGACTTGTTTTTCCTTGCATCTAAACCCTAAAAAGCATGCCTCAAGGTAACAAAACCCAAAGACCTTCCAAGAAAACCTGAACCACTAGGGCTTCAATATCTAGGAGATCACCATCACCTGATCATCATGAAGAAGAAGATATCGAATCTCCTTCTGATCATGAACCCGAACCCCAAGGTAAACCTAGCAAGTATCTCAATTGACACTTATTGTTATAGAGACAACCCGTGGACTCCCATGTGTCAGCCTATAGGATCCTAGAAATCCTTCAAGCCATAGGATGGGACCCTATCATGTATTGGGGCGGAGAAGCTTGCGAATCCGTAGCCTGAGGCATATATGACAGCATCACAGACACCAACCTAGACTCCATGACCATCACCTTCACACTCCTTGAAGAAGAACATGTTTTAGACCTCCAACTTGTCTCTAGTCTCATGAAAATCCCCATGAACAATTCTTTTAGTGTCATCCCAGAGTTAGAACTTTCAGAGCGGCCAACAATAACCAAAGTCCTTTGTGGCAGGTATATTGAATGGAATAAGGATAATTCCCTTAGTGCCACCAAACTCCTCCCTTCATTCAGAATTTTGCATGCCATCTTTTTGAAAAATGTCTATCCCAGGTCTGGAAACGTGATTGAACTCACTCCATTTATGGTTCAAATCCTCTATAGGGTGGCTATAGGCCTTAAATTTTGCCTTCCTTCCCTCATCATTAATCACATCATCTGGTACATCCAAGGTACTAGGAATGGTGACTTGCTTTTTCCTTGTCTCATGTGTGTTGTGGCTAGGCATTGGGAATTTTTCCTACCTCGCCCAGAGAGCAAGAAGACCATCAGATCCTTCAACCTCACTAATCTCCGATTGATGGGACTTCCTAGATATCCATCCGAGCAGCAGCTCGAACAACAGCATCCCAACCTCGACCAGTCTCCTAGAGCTTCATTTCCTGACCACTGAGCCTCCACATCTCAACGTTACACTTGACTTCCTTGTGCACTGTTGATCAATGCTAGACTTGGCTTCCTTGCACGCCGTGATCAGCGATTCATTTGGCATCCTGGCACCAAGTGTCACATTATAATTGGTCGGTGAAGATAGGCAACTATACGTTGTAACACGTCCAAAACTGAGAAGTGAATCTAGCATCTCGATCTGGTACGATGTTCGCTGAAACACCATGAAATCTCATAATCTATAACCTGAAATTTTACAAAGAATTAATTTAAAACCAAAAGGGTAAAATAGTAATTTTGTAACGACCCTAAATTTATAACCCAATAAATCAATAATTAAATAAACATAAAAACCATAATGCAATAGGCTAATTTCGAAATCCTAATAAGTAACTAAAATTGGACTAGTCAACAGATTTGACTTGGTCAGCAATATTGACTTGATGACTAGGCAAAGATTGTAAAATAGAAACCAGATCAAATTAGTATGACAAATCAATTAGTAAGTTAGGAGATTGCTTATGACCCAAGACAACCAAAACATCTAATAAGGAAAATTCTAGAAGCCTAGCAAAATAATCAGTAACTTAGAATCTGAATTCTTAAAAGAAATAGAAACCCAGATCACCCAATGTAGCAGTTTCTAAAATCCCCTACCTTAGCTCTAGAAATCTATATAAGGAGAGGTAACCAAGTGAACCAAACACAAGTAAAACACTAGTATTCATGGAGAACAATTAGAGTAGGAGAACTTAAGAAAACCCCAAGGAAGAAGAAGAAGCAACCATAGAAGCAATCCTACAACAAAATGTGAGTTTTCTTTCTCAGTCTTGTGTATTTACTTCTATTTTTGATGTTATGACCATGGGGTAAGTTCTTGTTGATTGTGCTAACCCTTTCCCCATAATCCTAATAGTAAAACCCAGAAATATTACTATTTAATCTTTTGTAACTTGCATGCTCATGCGAATTAAGCAAAAAGCCAGAAATTATTAACTTGGACTCCAAGAAACAAAGAGATCCTTGTGTAGACCAAACCCTTAGACCCAATACCTATTTTTGAAGCTTCCCTAGATGGAAAGTGGCCATAAGAAGAAATCCCAATAAAAATCTTAGTAGGTTGTGATTCGGCAGCCTACTCGGCATGCCGAGCACTGTCACGCCCCGAATCCCGATGCCCGAATCCCTATGTAGGGTGGCACGGATCATGTGGTTATACCTTCGGTTTCCCAACCAAGGAACGCGGATCACCACAACAACAATAGAGTAATTAAGAATACTCTAAAACAAACCATTAGATAGCGGAAGCGAAATATAATTAAATTCAAAACTAATGACTTCAGATGAGCCTACAAACCATAATCCAATCCTATTACATCAATTCTATGTATAATCAAAATAACAGAAAGTAAACTCGGAACAACAATAATCTGAATCCACATCTAATTGGTAATCCACCTCAACCTGCAACATGAAACGTTGTGTGAGCTTGGAATGCCCAGTAAATAATAATTATGTCCTCCATCCTTGTACCACACCGTTAATCCAAACATACCATAAAATCATGCTAAGCAATATATGGGAAGGAAACAATAACGACAAACACACATGCATAGTGGAAGTCAACAAACACATAAGGAAACTAAGTTGCAAATAAAGATGAATGTATGAAGAATGGATGAATGCACATCAAGGAATGCTCAAACAATGATATGAATGAATCTAATGCATGTCCTAGCCAATGATCAGTCAATTCCAAGTTACCTTGGCTCCCATTTTAATACAGCTAGAAGACACTCTCATATCATGCAATAGCAATTGCAGGGCATCATTTTACTACAGCTGAATATTACTCTCTTAATTTCCACGTTGTACGGCACGGTTCCATAAGACTTTCAAACTACCCGGGCTCAATTCCCGTAGTTATTTCCAAAAGCATCGAAGGAGTCCACTCGGGAACATCCATCACAGTTTAGGGACTTACACCCAAGGAGTTGAGCGATCCTTCTATCAACAATGAAGACCAAACACGAGTTGATGTACGAGGCTCAATTCCCCAAACCAACCTTCCAAATTATAACCAATCCCACGGATGAACACAACCTTCGTCTATCACCATCTAATTACCGTACTAGCTTAAACAATCAGTAGGATTGTCGGTGATAGTATTCTTCGGAAGCTGTCCGTGCGCCCATACAAGCGGGCAATTCTTGGGACCCCACAAGCATCCTTTCAAAACAAACATTTGGACTTCCAGTGATAAAAATGTCACGACCTGAACTAGAAATTCCAAATTCTGAGATTTTTAGCCTTAAGTCGTAACTCTCACCCCATATTTCTAAGAGAGTGGATAGCATGGTCAAAACATAAGCGGAAGCAAAGTAGCAAATTCTAGTAAGATATAAGTAACTAAAATAAGATAACTAATCTATTACAAGATCAATAAGATCAAAAGTGGAAGGCCCGGATGAGTGACCTCTCAAAAACAAGATGCTTACTCATACCCAACATTATAAGAAAACACAAAATAAGAATAAGATAATATAATATTTGTGATGTGATCCAATATGCATCTCTGCATAAGGTGAACAATTGTAATCAATAGATAATGCACAAAGTGTTGTTCTCTCCCAACCTGATATGGTATTTAACCTAGGGTCCAAATCATAAGTATCTACATGCCTAAATTTATCTGTAAATTAGACCAAGTGTATCATACACGAGGCACTCATACTAATATCAACAAAGATATGCAATGCAAATGAACATGCAACGCTATATGGAAGGTGAAATATAGTAAGCTCCAACGTGATCACAAATCTCTATCCAGGGTGTCCCAGCAACCTGAATTCACCCCAGGATGTCCCAGTGACCTGAATTCATCCCCCGTCGAAACGGCATAGAGGATAGAGTCCATTCTATGTGTACAGCATATTTTTAAGGGCTTTCAACCTAGGAGGTAGCAATTCCCCACTTATTTTTATCACGGGCCACTAGCCAAGACTTGCACCCACGTGTGGCTCCCTCACGGAGTCAAACATATTCACAATCCACCAGAAGGGTAATATGGTCTCACTGTCTCCCAAGCTTACACCAACGTGCAGATCCTTGGGATAGTTCACCATCTTCCCAGTTTACACCAACGTGCAGATCCTGGGGTAACCATCATCTCAAGACTGTAGAGGCCTGCCCAATGTGGGTTTCTCTCTCAGCTTGGATGTATCAATAGGGTCCTCTCATAGGAAAAATGGTAATTAAGTCAGTATCTCAAGTGTTAGTCTAAACCCGAGTTATCACATGGGGTATTAGACTAGGCTATCACAGCCAGAATGGTCCATATGCAACTCATTAAATTCACTTCCTTTAAATTAATGCAACACATAATGAAACATAGGCATATATTCAAATCATCGAGCATATGGGCACAATCCCAGAATTCTACTCTACAAGGCATAAAAGTATATAAGATGCATACTAAGTAAAACTATCAGATTATCTAGCATAGGCCACAACACGGAAACAAATAGACAAAGATACAAGCAACACCCCAAAGTATCACACATACATAAACAAGTCATCACCGAGATTGGGTAAGTTCACGAACTCCGAGAGTGTGCTAATACACTAGGGTAAAGGTATCATGGATGTCCGATGTCAGAAATCTAGACAAAAGGAAAATATGGGGTCTCGATGAGGTCTCGGCGAACCGAGGAAGGGTTGGGCTGGGTTGTCGGTTAACTAGGTGGGTCTCGGCGGGGTCTCGGGGCTCCGAAAAAGAATTCGGTGGCCTTTCCAGTAAGCTGGAAGGGATCCTTTTTCATTTAGCAGCTATCTTGGCTAACCAGGTGGTTGCCGAGGGGCTGTCGGCGAACCGAGGAGGTCAACGAAGCTAGATATTGTACATGCTGAGAGTGTCGGCGCAGTCCCTGGCGAACCGGAGAGGTCGCCAAAGCTCAAGATTGGGAAAATCCAGAGTATTATCTTACTAATTGATTTTATCTTCAATTTATCGGTTAAATCCAGTTATTTGACCCGTATTGTTTTTCTAAGTCATTCTGGGTAACCTGGTAAATTTAAGTTGACTTTAAGTGTTCTTAATATAGTTTATAAGATTAGGGATTTTTGAGTTTTAATCCTGGATTAGAAATGGGATTAAGTCATTAATCTAACAAATTACTAATTTACCCTTAAGGTTTTTAAGTTATAGTGTAAGGGTTATTCGGGTTGTTACAAACAACCTTCGGAAGCTATCCGTGCGCTCATACACACGGATAATACTTGGGAAGCCATCACGGGAATCCCTCTCATGCCATACACAATCAGTCACATGTAGTGACCCTAACCCGGAAATAAACTTAGTAATTAATTGTGAGTTAATTAATTAAATAAGGTATAAAGAAGAATA
>JAUPMG010084259.1:0-12749 GCA_031762675.1 Pachysandra terminalis | reverse complement strand
CCCTAGTGTGCAAGGATGCACACCCCAGTGTGTACAAGGATGCACACCCATTGTGCAAGGATGCTCACCCCAGTGTGCACAAGAATACAAACCCCAGTATGCAAGGATGCACACCCCAGTGTGCACAAGGTTGCACACCTCAGTGTGCAAGGATGCACCGTCCAATGTGTGTAAGGATGCACACCTCAGTGTGCAAGGATGCACCGTCCAATGTGTGTAAGGATGCACACCCCAGTGTGAACAAGGATGCACACCCCATTATGCAAAGAGAGAGAAAGATAAAGAGAGAATGTGATAAAGGTAGTTTAGGTATGTTTTTTTTTTTTTTTAAATGAGAAGGATGCACACCCTAGTGTGCAAGGATAGTGTACAAGGATGCACACCCTATTGTGCAATGAGAGAGAAAAATAGAGAGAGAATAGGATAAGGGTAGTTTAGGTATATATATATATATATATATATATATATATATATTTTAAATGAGAAGGATGCACACCCCAGTGTGCACAAGGACCCAGTGTGCAAGGAGAGAAAGATAAAGAGAATGTGATAAGGGTAGTTTAGGTATGTTTTTTTTTTTTTAAGAAATGAGAAGGATGCACACCCCAGTGTGCAAGGAGAGAGAAAGATAGAGAGAGAGAATGGGCTAAGGGTAGTTTAGGTATGTTTTTTTTTTTTAAAATGAGAAGGATGCACATGTGGTGTGCAAGGATGCACAGTCAGTGTGCAAGGAGAGATAAAGAGAGAGTAATAGGGGTAAGGGTATTTTAGGTATTTTTTTTTTTGAAAAAGCAATGTAGGGAGACAATTCTGACACGTCTTCTGTCACATGACAGAGGACCGTATTGTGATTATTTTTGTATTCGTATACTATACTTGCAAAAAAATTTAGTCAACATACTTTTTGGCATTTAATCCCCTAAAGTAGGGGGATTTCGTAATTTTCCCTTCAAAAAATTGTTGTAAGAAGCAAGAAAGCATAAGCAATTATTTGCTTTTGAAAAGTTCTTTTCATTAAGCAAAGCTGTTTGGTAAAGCTTTATTGTACTGTTGAAAAGTAAAAAAGCATAGCTGAAAGCTAATAAATTATTATTTTTATATTATATTATTATTTTAAATAATATAATTATATAATTAACAATAATGAACTCTGTTACACATTATATAACAATGGTAAAAAAAATAATTTACAATGCCATCATAAATTCATACGCCATAATAACAACCAAGAAAAATAAATAAAATAAAATTTACAATACCATCATAAATTCATAATTGATATACAAAATAAAGCATGTAATATTAACCTTCATAGTAAAAAACTCCAAAATTATATATCGATCATAAACAAGGTCTGAAGACATATGAAAGACAATAAATAAATAAGTAAATAACAATCCTAACATAATTCCACGTACTAAATGTCGAAGATCAATCTAAAGACTATCTAACCAGCCTTTCTTATGTTCACCTGACATCTCTATGAATGCTTCCCACCATATTTTATTCTCCATTTTATCAATTGCTTTTACATATGTTTCCATTTACATATGTTTCCATTTCTTGCCCATCTATACTTTCAAGGACTTGAATACACTTGGCCATGGTATATGGTTCAGAACTTGAACTTGAACTTGATGATGCAGATCGCCGAGTAAGTGTTTCATTCCTTGCGTAGCTAGCGTCGGCCATATAATGAATAGCTTCAACTAACTCAAATCCTTTTGAATGTCTCCTTGAGTTACGATTACTACCTGGAATTCGAGATCGTGAGCGATGATGTTCATGGCTTGAAACACATGGCTCTTGAGGGGTGTCAAACTCATTTGGCAATGGGGTGGGAGAGAAGGGTGTGTCGATATCCTCACTTGGGAACTCTTGCTCATGGTGGGAGTTCTCATTACTATCTGATACATCTTGATTGTTTCCATAAGCCACTGCTCCAGAAGCAGAAGTATCACCAAATATTATCACAAATTGATCATACATTGGGCACCTTGCCTTACGAAATCCTCTTGCTTTGGGATGTACCTAGAATGGTGTGATAAATTGTTAACAAAATAATTAGTATAGTCCGACTGAATCCAAAGTATTAATGATATTGCAAATCCAACAATTATTCAATCTAGACATAATATTTATCATCATAATGTGAGTATTGTTGGAACTGCTGGAGGTTGGAGAATAAGGTTCAGACTTGAAGCTTGAAAAGGAGGAAGAAGAAGAGTCATCAAGAACTCAGGTAGGTATTCGAATTAAACTCTATTTTCGATTTGAACTAGGTGTCTAGGTCATTTTCAATGATATGACATAACACAACCTTAGAATCATTGTTTCTATACTTTTTACATAAGAACTGAAACTAGAAAACTATACAGACCTGATCGACTGCACCCCGGACCAATGTATATATTATATATATATTTTTTTTTTAGATTCCCCTAGTCGTTAGGAATCCAGCAAAGCAAGTTTGAGGTGATTCCGATTAGTATGGACCAAGTTATGACCAAAATATCGACTATATGTCAAATATGGAAAACCCTGTTCTGGGTCTAGCGGCAAGCTAGTAGTGAACCGCAAAGCTCACCGCTAGACACAGACAATATATGTTTGGTTCTAGTGGCAAGCTAGCAGTGAACTGCAAAGCTCACCGCTAGATACAGACAATATTTGTTTTGTTCTAGCGGCAAGCTAGCGGTGAACCGCAAAGCTCACCGCTGACTCTATTTACTGTTTTATTGTTCCTGGGCAGTGATTAGAGGCATGTCACCAAGCCAACCACTAACTCATCGCTGATTAATACTTTGAATTGTGATCTAATATTTTTCGTCAACCGAAAGACCTAATCCCTGCATCTTCAACTACTATTTCTACTAGAAAGTTTTGGGTTCTTGTGATTTTCAACTCTAATACTGAGACATCAGAATCTTACTAATAAACCCTAAAAAAAAGTGCAAATTTTGTTCTCAAAACCAAATCAAGCATGACAAATGGAGAGAAATTCAATTGAAGAAGTTAGATTCCGAGATTTATAGATATCGATTTCATGTGGTTAGGAATTATGATCGAGACCGGAAAGATAAAACCTAACTCGCTGTCCGTTGCTTTACAAAACAAAAAACAAAAAACAGAGAAAGAAGAAGACGTTCTGTTAAAAAAAAATAGCAATATAAGATTTGTATAATCATCAAACAAATAGAAATTTCTGGGTTCTTGTGATTTTCAACTCATTGTTTCAGATAAGAGAAGAAGACGCGTCGGGTTTTTTGGAAGAAAAAATATGATTTTTGAGAAGCAACTATTCTTTGCTTCTCCCTAGAAGCAAAATATTGCTTTTTTATTTTTTTCAAATTGCTTCTAAAAGCAAAATTTGAAATTTAACAAACACCTCTTTTGCTTCAAAAAGCAACAAAGTGCTTTTAAAAAAGCATTACCAAACACAGCCTTGGTTGTTTGCCTTTTTTGTTTTTTTCTTTTTATTTTCTTTTCTCCTCCTCCACTGGAATTTTTAAAACTGTAGAGATGGTCTTTCTTTTGTTCCATTTTTATTTTTTCTGCTATTGGTGGTTGTGTGAAGCTAGTTTGTTTCATGTGACATTAATGATTTTATTTTAAGCAATAACTGATATTTTTAATTATTTTTATAGCATATATTTTGCTGACTAAGGTCTGAAACTTAAATAAAAACAAAATTAAAGAGATAAACTCTACAATATGTCTCTCTCTGTCTCTCACACACAAATTGTAGAGTTTCTAAGATTGTGTTTGGCCCGATTTATTTAAGTGCACCTTTCAGCTTCTAGCATATTAAAGTACTTTTTAAAATTAAAAGCGTGTTTGATAACACCTAATGGGTAAGCGCTTACCCATAAGTAGTAGAAGAAGGTTATCCATAAGGAAACACTGTTGATAACAGTTTCTCTTATCACTTATGTGGGAAGCTATTTTTAAACTTTAGTAATATTTTCATAATACCTATTTTACCTCTAAACTTTCATAAACACTTAAATGAATGTTATTCCTAACTTTAATAATATTTTTATAATACTTATTTTACCCCTAAACTTCCATAATCACTTAAATAAATGTATTTACCAAACGCTATTTTCTCCAACTAAGTAATTTATTGTTGTTGTAGATAAGGGCTCTCATTGAGTCACTTATAAGAGCTCTCATTGAGTCACTTATCCAATGAATGTTTATCCAAAGCACAAGCCGGGATAAACGCAGCCTAAACGTTCTCATAACTAAATGCATGTATTGATCATCTAAAGAGTACTTCGAAATAATCTCTCTCTCTCTCTCTCTCTCTCTCTCTTTCTCTCTCTCTCTCTCTCTCTAATTGATGAGGAAAAGAGGAATTCTCTCTCTCTCTCTCTCTAATTGATGAGGAAAAGAGGAATGACTTGTATAAGTGGAGTTTGAGCTCTATAATTAGGCTTATGATCCGAACTTGAACTTAAAAGTAAAAAAACAAAAGAGCTCATTATCTTAACAAGCTTGAGTAAATTTGACTAGCTGTATATGAAATTATATATATCTATGTTATTATATTTTATATTGTATATTGATATTAAATCTATATATTAATATATCATATATAATACTAATAATCATCAACTACAAGATTAATGCATTTGGATTAATTTAAGTTTTTTTGTGAACTGAGCTTTTGAAAGCCAAGCCTGAACTCAAACATTTTTTAACGAGCCTGAGCCAATGATAATGTATTCTCCACATACGGTATTGAACAAGGCAAAGTCTAGGGCGAGGCACATAAGGGCGTATTTGTCTCGAGTTGGAAATGGATTGTGACCTATCATCAGGTGGATCTGAAGAAATCAAGGGGATTAAAAAGGCTACTCTTTTTTCAACCCTGTCAAAATATCGGGTTGGGTTGATCTAGCCGAGTGGGTCGCCTGGCCCACTACCATCCCTTAGACTAAGGGTGGTAGTTTTTTTTTTGTAGGATGTAAGTTTGGGCCTGTCAAAATATCGGGTTGGGCTAATCTAGCCGGGTGGGTTGCGTGGCCCACTATCCTCCCTAAGACTACGAGTGGTATTTTTTTGTAGGACTGTAAGTTTGGCTCGGCCCGTCCAAAGCCTACCCAACCCTAATAACAGGTTGAACCCATCAGTTAGTTTGGGTTTGGGCTCGGGTCAGGCTCAATTTTGAGCCCTAATTGAGATTGGGTTGAAGTTTGTACTGGTGATGCTCAAACCGGTAAATGAATAACTAACAATCAATATTACTTTCAAAGAGAATTGAGGTAGGATAATAACTATGAAAGAAATTAATATCTACCAATTCGAGCATAAAGGTTCGAATAACCTGACCTGCATTAGCCTAAATCAAGGATTTGCTATTCCAATGCAGGGTTTCCTTTTGAATAGCTTGATTATGATGAAAACAAAGAGGAAAGATCACCATATCAGTCCGGAATGTTCAAAAAGACCACCACAGAGCAGCTTTTCAAAAATTTAAGAAGTTCAACAAAGCTTAGAGCCGAGGGCCCAAAAGTCCAAGAAGAGTCCCCTCTCAAGTGCACAAGTGGTCCTTTTTATAGCCAAGATCCCCTCGGACTCTCATTACATGACCGTTTAAACGTTTAATCAAACATTAAAACGTCTGAAACACCCTATTTAATGCATATAAAATGTTTGATTTAATGCATATGAAATTTCTAAAACGTTTAATCAGGCATGGGTGTGACGTTAGGACATTTAATGTGCACCAAGCTTTCTGTAGTGATTTAGTCCCTTGATATGACAACGCCCTCGTGGGTCAATGGGACAATCTCTCCTACCCGCCATTCTTGAAAGTCTCTATTTATTTTTTTCCTATGTTTTGAGTAAAGAACCTCGAATTTAAGAATCTCGAAGGATCATTGAATGTCAGGGAATGTTCCCTTAAGAGAATGCAATTCATAGCATCAGATTGTTTACTTCGACTACAATTTCAAGATATAAAAATGGTCATCTCAAATGGGATTGCTTGTTCTCGAACATAAATCTAAAAAGATTAAAGAAACATCTTTAATGAGTCGGAATTAACCAACCCTATATTCTAAATTTTATCATTTCAATTCAGAATACTCTAGTACAAGGCCAATAAAAAACTCAAAACAGAAAACCTCAGCCTTACAAGCTCAATCACAACAGATTTTGCAATTTAGTATGAAAGAAATATAAAAAGCTTTAATTTAATGAGAAGATCATGGTAAAACAATAAGAGTCTTCATAATGAGTTCACTTTTTAAATGCTAGAAGATATGCAGACTTGGCAAAGATGAACAAACAGTGGCCAGTCCCTGTGAGAAAATTTTGCAAAGAATTCTACAAAATAATAGGTTAACATCAAGACAGATTAAGAAACTTGATTGAAAAAAATCAAGACAGATTAACAAACTTGATTGATTATTTTAGAGTGTTAATTACAAGCATGGCAATGAGGCCACAAAGGGAGGCTAGGAATCCAGTAAACAATACAAGCAATGTCATCCTATCAAACCAAAGCTAAGGAAGTCACAACAACCAAACAAGTTTCATACTAAAATTTTCGGTCCAAACTCGACAAAAAGAGTTTGGGCTCATAGGTTTATTTTGGTTCGGACCGGGTTAGATTTAGACGAACTGATTTTGTTTGGGTTGAGCCCGAGCCAAGATGAACTTGGCCTAGCCCGCACTATTTAAAACACTACATTCAAATCCGAGGCTAAACTACTACGCATTTCTTATCTGCTCCTTTTTCGGTTTTGCTGAGAGTAGACGAAGGAAACCCAGAAAAACAATAGAAGTTTAGCTGAATGTAAACCTCAATCGATCAATGGAGAAGGATTTGATTCTCTATTCGTAGGATGACTTCTTTATCGAGTTATGATCAGATTCAAATCAAGGTTTTTTTTTTTTTGCAACATGTCTCATACATGAGCCTCTCTTGTTGAATAACTCAGATTTGAAGAATGAAGCCAAAAGGTGTAATATAGGCTAGATACTACCATGCTTATGGTAACACCAGGACTATTGAATGCTTTTATTTAATATTTTAGCGGTATCTTAGTCCATAATCCTAATTTCTAATTGAAGGCCTACAGTTAAGGCATTGTGGCTTGTTCCACCAATCCCAAAAAGAAGTTTACATAAAACATTACAGTCGAGTTTGTATCTCGCTTATCAAACTTAAGGCTTTAGCTCTAGTGAAATCCTTAAAATAATTTGGCAGAAATTTTTCATTTCTAATCATTTTGGCATAGCTTCTAATATAATGGGTCGGAATTCACCTTAAATGGATTTAGCAAAGTTTTTTCACCAGCCAGTAACCTGACAACTCTGCATCTAAGCGTACGCCCAACAGTTAAACAAAGACAGAGGATAGCGCTAGCGACAGAAATGCAAATCTGTGTAAGTGGAAGGTTCTATCTTCTAAAAGGGTGAGGGGATCCTTCAAGAGAACATGAATGGAGTTGGTAATGAAGTATTCAGAAACATGATGGCAGCATTGATGTGTATATGGAAAATGTTCTATGAATGAAAAAGAGGAAGCTCTATGTCCCCATTTAGCAAGGAAATACCAAAAGCGAAAAGAAGTAGGTTAAGGAAATTATGGTTTTAGAAATTTCATGAAGCACGACTTTCTAGAATGTTTATGCAAAATAATGCAAAACAATAGAAACATGGAAAAATTTCATTCTCTTCTCTTAATGATACTTTAGTTACAACTTCTCTCTTCTAAAGGCTTTAGAAGTGCGAGTTTGATCAACCAACAAGGCACATGCGGAGGAAATTTATGTTAAAAAGGTCAAAATAGCATACTTCAAAGTAGAAGAATATGATATTAGAACTCATGATGAAATGCGCCCCTAGGACATTTACGCAGTCCCCAGAGTTTACAATTTTATTTTTGCATTTTACTTAATTTGTTATGCTAATGAGTTATCAGGCTTGATTAGTGAAACTACCCTTTGATCTTTTGAAAAGAAGGGAAGGTTGATGTGTTATCAGGCTTAATTTGTTATTCATGATCAATTTTTCCGAATTCAAATCTGTTCCCAAATATACTTTAGTGTTCGTTGAGCTATTAACTTTTTGTTGCTATTAACATTGACAAAAAACCTAGACAGGTGATCAACTGGAAAAAGAAAAAAAAATTCCTGAAGTGTTGTTTCCAATATTCCACAAGACAACTGAATTGACACAATGTTAATCCTGATGGTCCACTTAAGACACTCTAAACAGACTTTTTAATGCTTTAACCCTTAATATAAACATGATTTCTCATACACAGTTTCACAAACACATAATGGCTATATATAATTACTAAGTGCAACACTTAAAGAGACTATAAATCCAATGAATCAATCATGTTAGAAACATGAAACAAAGTAAGTTTGCAAAAAAATAAGAAATCATATTAACAAAAGTAAACGAACTTACCTCCAGAACAAAAGAGAAAAAAGAGGAATTCCGTTTGGATTTTCGCCATTTTCGTTTCTAGATCAGTTAGGGCTTTGTGTAATTTACAGATTTGGTAGAAGCTTTCCTTGACAAGAATTGCATTAGCACAAACGGCATTTTCGATTACAAACTTGTAGAGCAGTAAATAGGACAAATTATTAGAGAGAAATTGAAGAGATCCGTAGAGGAATTTAAGGTCTTTGAAAAGTCAAGTAAGACATGGAAAAGAACAACTTTTGAAAAGAAATGAAGGTTGATGGAGGAAAAGTAAAAAAAAAAATCTAATAAAAAAGGAAACCAAATGACTTAGTTTCTTCATATCGTTGAAAATTGCAGTACAAGTCCAAGCCTACACCAATTTGTATTTATAAAAAATTGAATCAGTAGAAACGGAATAGCTCAACCGACCTGTTCTTTGAATTTAGACAGACGAAGGAAAAAGACCGGTCATTGTTCTTCGAACTTCGACAAAGGGAGGGAAGAACTGAGTCGTTTCCAGTCGTTGCTTTTTCTTGAAATTTAACAGACGAAGGAAGAAGAAGAGCTGAGATGGAAACGAGTTGAGATGTTGCAGAGAGAGAAGATCAGATGTGGGTACCCTCATCGTGCGGACGAGTGCGAGCGGCACTTTATTGGCCGTGAGAAAAGAAAAAAAGAAAAACTTAAAATGAACTTTTTTCTAGCTCACATGAATTTGGATGACGTGGATCAATTGAGTGGCATCGCACTCGCCAGCAAGACAATGGCATCCGCACCTGATTCTCTCTCTTGAGAGGGGGAAATGAATCGGTTTAAACACCCAGTAGTTACTTAGATAAAGATAGAGATTAATTTTGTATAAATTAAATTTTAGCTTAAAATATAATAATTTTTTAACTTATTAATATTTTGTAAACTATGTAGGTCCCACGTAATTTATTTTAATATCTAAAATAATTCTTCTTAAAAAGAAGAGTTTAATTGTCTTGTTATGTTAATTATATAAATAATAAGGGGTATATTTGTCAGAAAAATAGTATTTAAAAATTCAAAGATTTTTTTTGGCTAAAAAATGTAAGTAAAAAACAAAAAAATCATGATTTAATATTATATTACTCAAATAATTACTACTTCATTTAAACAAAATTTGTATTTATAGAAAATAATATAGTAAAATAACATGTAATAAAAAAATTTTAACCCAAAACTAAGAAATTGGTTTAACTTTTAGAAGTAGCATGATATGATAAAAATATAAAAATAAATGATTATTCTTAAAAAAAGGTTAAATTAGATTGATAGAAGGTTAAATTGAGATAATTTTTGTATTATGTTATTTCTCTTGTATATGTTGAGTATAAAAATAGAAATTGAAATATCTTTATACAAGAAATATAATTTGTATGTATATATGCAGACGCTTTGGAGCACAAGTTATTTTCAAGTTCAGCACTCTCGCTCCAGTCTCGACGTTCTGGTGACTTAGGTTCTGGTGACTTAGGTTCTAGAGGGTGGGTGGGAGAGAGAGGAGAGATCGAGTTTGTGAACAGGGAATGGATATAATGGAGGGGATGGGTAAAGGTAAACCACCATTGACAAATATTTGGATTTGGCATTACCTATTTACAATGCTCATCTTGGATTGGTGTATCAGTCGAACTGTGCTTTTCTGTGACGTCTTATCCCGCCGGCAATGTGCTACGCGATAGTTAAAGGGGTCTTTCCAAGATTTGTCATCATCACAATCTGCAATGGCAAACAATCAGAAAACATTAGAAGAAATCTATAAATGGTAAGACAATCAAGAAAAATCTCAAGGTTTCAAATTTGCTATCAGAAGTGAAGACCAACATGTCGACCAAGGAGGCAAGGAGTGCATGGAGATCAAAGAAAGTTCTGAAACTAAGAACGAAGGGAACACTACGGCAGGAAACGTACAAAGGGAAATGGGTAATGGATTCTATACCCTGAAATTCTCTAATGAAGATGACTTCCTGAGGGTGAAATTGGGTGGACCGTGGATGGTGGGAGGAAGATATTTCATTGTGATTGAATGGCAGCCAATTTTTCATCCTCATAAATTCAAGATCGAAAATGCTAAAGTTTGGATCTGCATTCCTTGCTTGCCTATGGAGTTTTGGAAACAAAGTGTGATGTAAAAACTGGTTGCAAAGATTGGTAAGTTCATCTGCATAGACGAACTTGCCTCAGCAAGTTCGCAAAGATTTGTGTAGAGGCCAATATGGAGAAACCACTTATCCATGAAATATCTACCGTGGTTAAGAATGTAGAACACACCTACAATGTATATCATGACGGACTATCCAATTGTTGTCATCGGTGTGGAAAAGTCGGTCGCAAAGTTGTTGATTGTGGGGAGTTCCCGATGGCGGATCGTCGTCTTCGCCCGGAGGAAGTGGAAACTGAGAGTGGGGATGATAAAGTTGAAGAATGGATCGAGAATGTCGATGAGGAGGGCTTTGTTGATGCCATTGGAAAGAATTGGAGTCAGTAGTGCAAAGAGTAGGGGTGTCAATTGGTTCGGTTTAACCGAAAACCGAACAAACTGAAAAAAGTTGGTTTGGTTTGGTAATGGTTTAGAAAATAAGAAAGCCCGGATTAGTTCATTTTGGTTTTTGATTAAGGCTTCGACTAAATCGAACTGATCCAAAAAAACCGAAGTATATTATAAATAATATATAAATATATGTGTTTTTTTTGTATAGAAAATAGTATATTAGTGTTGTCAAACCGAACCGAAAAACCAAATTTCTTGGTTTCTATATCGGTTTGGTTTGGTTTTTGATTTTATCAATTATAATTCGATTTGGTTTTTTAGTTTTCTAATTCGGTTTGGTTCAGGTTTGACCACTAAACCAAACCAAACTGACCGAATTACACCCCTAGCAAACAGGGAAATCTGGTATCTCATTATTCGTCCAAGCTTCTACCCTAGCACTGTTCTGTGAGGCGCTGCGGTGACGAATGACGCGGACGGAAGAGAATGTTCTTCCACGCAGAGTGCAGTTTAGCGCATGTAGACTCTAAAATGGCGTATGTTAGCAATCCTCTTGGATTTGAGACACGTTATTCAAGAGACGAATATCACCGTGAGCGTAGATCAGATGGTAAGGGTCCGCTCTAGTTTAACCAAAGGTCTCAAATTCGAGCCTTGGGAATGTAGCTGCACTATGTGGGAGAGCTTTGCCGCCTTCGTGGTCCGTCCCGGCTCGAATCCGGATTTAGTCGGAGCCATAATGGTTTCCTGACACCGGGTGGTTATACCCAAAAAAAAAAGTACTCAATTGGGTGGTCAAAGTCCAAAGGGAATTCGTGACATTAATGATCGCTTAAATAAAGGAAAGGACGTGGAAGTTGGGACGAGTAGTGGGCTTGAGCCTAATGACAAGTCCACTTTCTTCATCACCAAAGCCCAATATGGGCATTAGTATATATCTCTGGGCCCAGTAACCCTTATTTATTTATTTTTTGGTCTAAACCACGTGGTGTCCCACACCCACATAGGTGTGGGACTAATCCAGTTCGAGGCAGGAGTATTAAAGATAAACCTCTGGCCACGAGTGCTTCTAGTGGGATTCGAATTCTAGACTTACCTTCAAAGATGCCCACTAGAGCCCAGCTTTCTACCAACTGAGCCACAAATCGGTGGTTAAGTCAGATCCTTATTAGCCACAATCTTAAGCCTACTAAGGAGGAGAAACAAGAAGTCGGGAAGGCTCAATAGGCTATAATGAATGAGAATGCTACTGCTGGACAGTCAACGATTCAATTGTCTAGCAAGAAAGCAGATAAGGATGGAGTTGATGGTAACAAGGAAGAGAATGAGGACGATGCCCAGGGGATGAGGTATTCGATAATGGGTCAAATAATGAAGAGAACAAATTAGAGGATTACAAGGAAACTGAAGAAGAGGAATTAGAATTTCCAGATATGGCTAATAAGATGTTGGATGCGGCAAGAACTCAACTCTCACCACATGCAAAAAAGCTTTATTTGGATGAATTTCGTCATGAGGGATCATCTGCAACATCCTCATGCACCCGCATTCCCCCTCTCTAACTCATGACCAGTCTGCGCTTCATGAGGTAAGTTGCAGATCCCCTAGTGATCATGCCCTTGTTGGGGAAGCCGAGTCAACTCAAGAGCATAATATGGAGATTGAAATGGATTCCCCATACTATGGTCATGAGAATTATCGAATGGAACATTAGATGGACGGGTTTTTGACCATTGTCTATGTGCATCCCTATCTGCATAGCAGACTTGTAGCGTGGGACCAGATAGTTCAGATCACA
>JAUPMG010084248.1:0-12749 GCA_031762675.1 Pachysandra terminalis | reverse complement strand
ATAAATATCCTTAATCCAATATTAACACATCTCATCAATACAAGGTCTTAATACCCTAAATTCTCATTGGGAGGGTTCCTCAATTTCCTTCAGTCCCAAATGAGAACCCGCATGTGTAATATGATGGTATAGAGCCAATGGGAAGGTTCGGGGTTCACACTCACATCGTTTCCCGAAATCACCCACTGCTCGGTCCATTTACTCAATATTAACAGTTCTATTATACATAAATTCCCAATGGGAGGGTTACATGACCCCGTTAACTCCCATTTGAATTCATACACATGTATTAATATGAAATTAAGCTAATAGGTGGGTTCGGGGATCACACTTACACCGTTTCCTGAAAATACCTATGGCTTGGACCACGAATTACTATATAAGGTCATAATACACAAGAATTCACAATGGGAGGGCTATACAACTCCAATAGCCTCCATTTGAATTCCCACATGTGTATTATGATGGCATTGAACTAGTAGGTGGGTTTAGGGATTAGGCTCACAACATTTCCCGAAATCACCTATGGCTCGGTCATATCCTCTAAAGCCTAAAATTCCGAATGGGGGGTCGTATTTTGCACAGATGGTCGGATTGACCGGGAAAGTAGTCAAACACGTATAGCTTGGAAAGATACACGTGCTCCCTTTGGAATCACCCCATTTGGACACGTATACAACTTCGGCGAGGTCACGACGTACCCTTCTACTAGCCGAAAAGTGCCAACATGTGCCAAATGAAATGAGACTTTGGGATGTGGTCCAAATTGGTCTTAATAGATGTGAAATGATTTCACATGACTTTAATGTACCCTTCGGCTACCTTTCGGCGAGCCTAAAGGGGGTTTCAGTGACCTATTAGGTATGCAGAAGATGCGCTGAAACTAGCAGTCCTGACACAGTAAGTCTCTCTGTACTTCGACGACCTATTCGGTGCGCCGAAGCCCCAAATTTGGCTTTAGGTGATGAAACTTGGTGGGGAGTGAGGTTTCACTCCCACAAAGGCATTTCTATGCTTTTAATTGGTTAATTTAAGGTTTATGGTGGGAATTGAGGGTTTCCCTCTTTTCCACCATTTTTAGGGTTTGGTTTACATGATTCGGCGGGTTGTAATTGGTCCGGGGTTCGTATTTATGCATGATAGGGGTTGTCCATGGCTTGATACCTTGGAGTACGTGAGATGGGCTTCTATAATCCTACTCCAAGCTTCCAAAACAAGAAAACACAACCAAATCTCATATTATGATAAGATTACTCAACTTAGATTTTTTACCGGAGAATGCCGGAGTAGATGTCGGAGCCGATGTGCCGACCAAAAAGCCCCTTGGCTTTCCTCCTTGAGCTCCATTGCTCCATGAGAGAGAAGAGAGGAATAAGGCTTGGGATTTTTGTTTGAAAAATCCTAAGTGTTCTATTTATGGATTTTTAACAGGTCGGATTGTGAATAGTTTCAGTAGCGAGGGCAAAACGGGGATCTAGATCATATCTTTTTCAATAGTCCACGTATATGGGCTCTATTAGAGGGCTTTTGTCGATGAGTTCGAAGCGAATGTCTAAAGTTAATTTGTATAATTTATTGAATTAAAAATAGTTTAGTTTCCTATTTAATATCTAATTATACTCGTTCTGGCAGGGTGGTTCCTCAACTCATGTAATGTTTCTTGGGTTGGTCTAACCTCCTATGGTCAAGGTATTATTGGTCATTAGCATAGGTTACTAGTGAGTTCAAACCTAATTATTTAAGTTAATTAGGTTTCTAATCTTAATTAGTCTATGGTCTGAGATTGGGTCATTACAATTAATGCCTTAGAAATTACTAGGTTTGAGTAGAGGCATGAAGCCCTAGAAGAAACACATGAAACTGGCCAAATTTCTCGTTCAGTAGCAGTCTCGGCAGCTATCGAGCAGCTACCAAAATCACCCAAAAAGTCAAACTCTCTAGACCTGCTACTGAGCCTCTTGGTAGGAGTCTCGGTAGATACCGAGTAGCAACCGAGGCCCAATGTGCTTCAAATTTTATGGGAAGGTTCCCCATTGAGTTGTGCACATTTCTGCATAGTTGGTTTGTGTGCAAAAAGTCTAGAATTGGTCGAATAAAAAAAAAGAATAGGAGAATGTCACAAATTCGGGATTTTCGGAATGATTTGAATGGAATATGAAGCAATATCAATTCAAAGGTTATGGATATATTCATAGGACCTAATGATAAGCTTAATATGAGTAGAGATGGTGACTTAGGACTTAGTTGGCCAATTAGTGCATTTGGCATCCAATGTTGACTTCGGTTTGACTTGATTGATATCTGTATGGCTTGTGCTTGAAATTGATAATGTTTAAATTGAATGACTGATTGAGGGTACTGCATGTATCCATGAATGTGTCTAATATTTGTGCCTGATTGATTTGATTTATGATGTCGATGGGTGAGCTTTCACCGTGGGTGAAAGTCCCTAAAGGCAAGGCATGGAAGGGTGATTCCATCGTGGGTGAAAGTCCCTAAAGGAAAGACCTCATAGATTACACCGTGGGTGTAAGTCCCTAACAGAACAGCTCGATTACATGTGATCTTTCACCATGTGTTAAAGTCCCTAAATGGAATGTGAACTAAGGGTGTATTCCACCGTGACTGAAAGTCTCTAAAGGAATAAGACTGGTGTTTATACCATGGGTGCAAGTCCCTAAAAGAATGGTTGTATGGCCGTATGATTGGGTGAGCATGTGACTGGGCTAGGCCTGGTAACACCTTGCATTGCATTACATTGCACTTCATTTCATCCCATACTTGCATCATAGTTTGCATTGCATTGCATTTGGATTTGAGTGACTGTGATGCCTTATGACATAATTGATTGTAAATTTGATTGTGATTGTGGTTACTTGGCCGTAGCATGGTAGGACCATGTGGATAAGGTTATGCTTCCACCATTGGTGCGAGTCTCTAAAGGAATGATACAGGAGACTTCCTCCGTGAGTGCAAGTCCCTAAAGAATGATTATATGCATGATATGTGGTTAATGGTTGTAGCAATGTGAGACCTTGTGATTGTTTGTTGGCTGTAGTAAGGTGGGACCTTGTGAGTGTTTGTTGGTTTTAGCAAGGTGGGACCTTGTGAATGTTTGTTGGTCGTTGCAAGGTGGGACCTTGTGATTGTTTGTGGTTGTAGCAAGGTGGGACCTTGTCATTGTTTGTTGGTTATAGCAAGGAGGGACCTTGTGATTGTTTGTTGGTTGTAGCAAGGTGGGACCTTGTGATTGTTTATTGGTTGTAACAAGGTGGGACCTTGTGATGTTTTTGTTGGTTGTAGTAAGGTGGGACCTTGTAATTGTTTGTTGGTCATAGCATGGTGGGACCATGTGGTATTTCTTATGTGTTTTTTGGTTGTATCATGGTGAGACCATGTGATGTTTTCTTATGTGATTGATTAGCTATAGCATGGTGGGACCATGTAGTGTTTTGTCATGGAACATAGTTAGATTATGTGACTACTGTGACTTTGTTGTTGTATCACATGGTGAGACCATGTGTACGCTTGGATGTTTTTTTTGGTTTTGAACATGGTAGGACCATGTAAGATGTGCGTGAACATGATGGGATTATGTGATTAGCCTTAACATAGTGGGACTATGGGAAATGTGAATTATTGAATGGTTACGATTTGGGGGTGTATTGTTTTCCATGTGAACAGTGATTTTACATGATGATTGTGACATTCATGCTAGTATACGAGATATACTATGACAACATGTTAATATACATATGATTGCGGTAGTATATGTTGGGTGAAATGCAAGAAATAAACCATATTGATTTACATCCACAAACGTTGGTATTGTAATCTCGTAGGATTTCTCTACTAGGCTTCCGCTGATCCTTATCTCTATAGGTGATCGGATTGTCTGAGCCCTGGCTGGCTTCTGTAGAGGAGAGTTTACCTTTGAGTACTTTTGGTTTTGAGGCTACATGACTTTATTTTATTTTAGTTTATTTGGCTTGGATGTTTTTTTTGGTTTTAATTCTGATAGACTTCCACTAGTATTTGTATTTGTTGAGACTCTTATTCAACCAAGTAAGGGTTGATATTGTGGCTGTTTATCCGTATCCACGCGGTGGGTCCAATGGTTGGTTCCTTGGAATCCTCGAGATCCCATAACTCGGATTTGGGGCGAAACAGAGGTGGTATCAGAGCACTAGGTTTCAGTTGTCTAGGCTTTGGGAAGTCTTAGGTCGTAGTGAAAACCTAGGACGAGAACCTAGAAACATATGAACATAGGAGCCAGTTTTGTGAATTGTATGAATTATAATTTGCTATAGTATGTGAATAAGTGAGGTGAAATGCTTATTTGACTATGTATATTAAATTATTTGGAGTACCTTGTGTAGACTGCTTGAACTAGGTAATTTCGTGAATTGCATAAGTTTTGTGATATTGCAGTAAGTTGATCTTTGATTATTAAATCTGCTATGATTGTCATGATTTTTTCTTCTAAGTGATAATTGCATGGGGACTTAGAGACTTGTCATTAAGTATAGAAGGCTAGTGATTAATCTGGACAGTAGGAGGGTTATCATTACTTTCTTTTTCTTAAAGTGATTGGACTATTGTAGCTACAAATACATAAATCCTTGAACTTTGGATCGATAGTAAATGACCACTTGTGAAAAGAAAAACTTTACTAACCTAAAGGTTGTCAATTTTCTAGGATGTAAGTGTAATTACTTCTTGAAATAAGATGAAAGTCCTAGCATAAGAACGTTATGCCTTCTCGGGTTTACCATGTTATAGTTGTGAAATTAATTTTCTGTGATATTGTGTATAATTAGGAAATGTATGTGTGTGCAATTTCCTAGGATCTACATGAAACTGTTATGCTTAGAATACTGATTGCTTTAATACAAACTATTTGATATGGTATGAAACTATATTGATATGAAGACTGAATGTTAATTATGTTGTAAACTATGAGACTTACCTTAAGTGATTGTTGTGAACAAGGAGAACCTAGAGACTTATTAAGTTAGAACCCATTCAAGAAATTGTGATGGAATTTTAAATTCTTAAGACAATAAGTATGATGGTTATTTGTAAAGTGAACCTAGGAAAGAGTAGAGACAATTCTTGACATTAAACCTGAGGTATAGTGCATGAACGAGGCTTTGAGACTATGGGGTAGAACTACGGTTAAAATTCCGTTGAGAATTTCTAGAGATTACCAAATGCTAGTGCATAGTAAAAAGGCTATGAACTCTTCGAATAAAGCGTTGGTTCAATGAAACTTAACCCAAAAAATAAATAAATAAAAAATAAAAATTTTATAAGAAAATTTTGGAGAAGGCAAATAATTAATAAAAATTAGTTTATAATGATTAATTATTAAATAAAAATTAATTGAGTTATAAAAAGTAACTATTTTGAGGAAAACAGATTATTTAAATTCCCAGACCTAGAAACTGATCCGTTAACTTGACATATTTTTAAATAAAAATGTATATGGTATTGCACAGATATTTTTATGTGAAAATGTTAAGAATAATTCAAGAAAAATTATAAAAAATGTTAATTTAAGAAATCAATTGAATTTGAATTCGGTAGCAGTCTCGGGAGTTACTGAGGTGCTACCGAGTCATGCTGAGAGGCATAAATAGGGGAAAAATAGAACATACTTCATTTCACTTCAAACCAAAAACCCTAAAACTCTTTCTAGAGCATTTCTAGGGCATTTTAAAACATCTCAAGTTCTTCATGCAAATCGATTGGAAGCACTCCTATTTCTTTTCATTAGGTAAGAAATCCATTCAATTTCTTGTGCTTCCATACTTTTGAATTCCTTTTGACCTAGATCATGGCTAGAACCAAAGTAACTCAAGGCCCTCCTCCCAAGAAAAAAGCCAAGATTACTAGACCTTCCACATCTTCATCCCGGAGATCTCAAGCTCCATTACCCCCGGCACCAGTTGTATTCGACCCCAAAGGAGAGGAATCACCCCCACCTGGCACTATGCCAAACCCTAGGACCCAGGTTCCTTCTGGTGATGCACCAACACCCAATGAGTATGCAGGCCATAAGCTACTCATTGAAAGGAGAATGGATAGACAAGCAGTTGAAAACTATTGAGTAGCGAAAACGCTACAAGTCGTAAGATGGGAACCCATTCTAGATTGGGGTGGTGTGGCACATCCATCTGTGGTCTCGGATATGTATTCCAAAATCACCTACACGGACTTCGATACAATGACCATCACCTTCAACTTGTATGGCAACAAAAGATTCCTCAACTTGTCATTGGTTTCAATGATGATGAGGGTGCTCATGAACAATGTGCATTCCACAGTTCCCGACCCTGCAAAAGAAGAAAAGATAGAGATGACCTGACTTATCTGTGGCAGGAGAGTGAGATGGAATGATAACAACTCCCTGAGTGCATCCAAACTTCTGCCCACTTACCATATTCTTCACAAGCTGTCTGTCTCAAACCTTTACCCTCGATTGGGGAACGTCATGGAGCTTACTCCTTACATGGCCTCAATCTTACACCAGATCGCCCGATGCACACGACTCTGCCTCCCATCACTGGTCATCACACATATCATCAAATTTGTGAGGGCCTAGAGGAGAGGGGGAGCTTTGCCATTCACACACCTAATGTGTGTAATAGCTGAGCATTGGGGTATGCCGATGCCATCCCCACAGGCTGGAGAGACCAACCCTCCATTCGGAGTGACAAACCTCCAGAGGATGGGCCTTCCAGTTCATACCAAAGTGGACCCACCTGGAGCACCGGCAGCAACCCGTGCGGAGCCACAGAGCATTCCCTCAGAGTTTCATCCCGGAGAGTTTATCTTCTGCACCGCCTCCAATCACCTTAGAAGCCAGGATGACAGCGCTAGATGAGGAGGTCAGACAGAACCAGCAGGAGACATCTAGGCAACGAGAGACTGTGGTAAAGGCGCTTAGCTTCTTCCAAAATATATTCAGTGGCTGCAAAGCCAATGATGCAATCTTAACCTCACCACCATCAGCTTCCAGAGCTCTTAAAAGACGTTCATCGTAGCTTTTTTCATGTTCATTTATCAATTGTGTTCTTCTTAATTTTTGTTCCTGCTTTTGAGTGTGACCATCTACGAATGGTCAGTAGTAGAAGAAGGAATGGTAGGACCTATGTACTTCCTTTTTAAATTTAATGAAATCTTGACTTCAGTTTCACAGTTGGGTTCTACACGTTTTAATAATGCTTAAAATATTTGAATCATGTTTTATTAATAATTTTGAGGACGAAATATCCTAAAGAGGGGAAGAATGTAATGAGCTAGACCCACTAGAATAATTAAAGTTTTAAATCCTAAGTAATCTAATAATTATACAGTGGGAATTTAATGAAAGACTCAATGTAGGATTGCACTATTTAATAATTATGTAAATCTATGGGATAGTTGCCTAATTAATTAAGAATTAATTTAAGGGCTGGAATTTTAATCTATATGGACTAAACCCTTATAGTAAATGAATTGGGCCAAAACCCAACTAAAAGCCCATTAGGACTTAAACATATATTTATAAAGTAAAGAAGGTTAATTAAGTAAAGAAACAACTTAATTTAAATCCTACAATTGATTCTTGAATGTTTGAAAATTGAATTAAACTAATTTGAATTCAAACAATTTAAGAATATAGAGTTCAAGTTAGCTAAGGAACCTAGAAGCTAGGAGAAGGAGAGACAAGGGATACTCTAGCCTTGGACGTCCAAACCAAAGGAAGAAGAAGAAGTGCGGGTTTAGTTATAGGAAATCTAGAAAATGAGTAGATCGAGAGGAAAGGAGGAAAAAGAAGAAAGAGAGATGAAGAAGATAGTGCAATACAGTAGAAGAAAGAAGGCTAGAAAAGATAGAAAGAAAGAAAAGAAAGAATACCTAAACGAGGTAGGGATTCCTGTGTTTCGACAGTAACTTCCTTTATGAATGTTTTCAATGTTATAAATATAGGAAGGATTGTATGATCATGTATATTCTGCACATTAGATCTAAGATCTAGAGAAAATAGTAGGAATAATGCTATGATGTTTGTTTTACATGATCCATTGATGTTACTGTGTTTATTATATTATTTTGTGTTTTTAAGAAATATATTCATGTTCTTAGATTGATGGTTGATTATCTGTTAGTTACTTGTTTAGATCTATAAAAATAATTAGGTTTTATGTGTTTGAAGTTTGAATCATATGAGTAAGTTTTAGGGATTAATTTATGATCATTAATGCCTTAGAAAACACTAGGTTTGAGTAAAGGTACGAAGCCCAAAAAGAAAACCTAGAAACTGACCAAATTTTCCATTTGGTAGCAGTCTTGGCAGCTACCGAGCAGCTACCGAGCAGCTACCGAAATCACCCAAAAAGTTAAACTCTCTTGACTTGCTACCGATCTTCGGTAGTTGTGCAACCGAGCCTCTCGGTAGGAGTCTCGGTAGCTACAGAGTTTCTACCGAGGCCCAATGAGCTTCAAATTTTATAAGAAGGTTCTCCATTGAATTGTGCACATGCCTGCATAGCTGGTTTGTATGCAAAAAGTCTAGAATTGGTCGAATCATAAAAAGAATAGGAGAAGGTCACAAATTCAAGATTTTCGGAATGATTCGAATGGAATATGAAGCAATATCGATTCAAAGGTTATGTATATGTTCATAGGACATAAAGATAAGCTTAATATGACTAGGGATGGTTGCGTAGGACTTAGTTGGTCAATTGGTGCATTTGGCATCCAATGTTGACTTAGATTTGACTAGATTGACATCTGCATGGCTTGTGCTTGAAATTGATAATGTTTGACTTGAATGAATGATTGAGGGTACTGCATGTATCCATGACTGTGTAAAATGTTTGTGCCTGATTGACTTGCTTAATGATGTGGATGGGTGAGCTTCCACTGTGGGTGAAAGTCTCTAAAGGTAGGGCATAGAAGGGTGATTCCACCGTGGGTGAAAGTCCCTTAAGGAAAGGCCTCATAACGGTGATTACACCGTGGGTGTAAGTCCCTAAAGGAAGAGCTCGATTATAGGTGATCTTTCACCATGGGTGCAAGTCCTTAAATGGAATGTGAACCAAGGGTGTATTCCACCCTGAGTGAAAGTCTCTAAAGGAATAAGACTGGTTTTTATACCATGGGTGCAAGTCCCTAAAAGAATGGCTATATGGTTGTATGATTGAGTGAGCATGTGACTGGGCTAGGCTCGATGACTCCTAGCAATGCATTGCATTGCACTTCATTTCATCCTATACTTACATCATATTTTTCATGGCATTGCATTTGGGTTTGAGTGACTGTGATGCCTTATGACATGATTGATTATGAATGTGATTGTGATTGTGGTTACTTGGTCGTAGCATGGTGAGACCATGTGGATAAGGGTGTGCTTCCACCAATGGGTGCGAGTCCCTAAAGGAATGATACATGAGACTTCCTCCGTGGGTGCAAGTCCCTCAAGAATGATTATATGCATGATATGTGGTTAATGGTTGTAGCAAGGTGGGACCTTGTGATTGTTTGTCGGTTGCAGCAAGGTGGGACATTGTGATTGTTTGTTGGTTATAGCAAGGTGGGACTTTGTGATTGTTTGTTGGTTGTAGCAAAGTGGGACCTTGTGATTGTTTGTTGGTTGGAGCAAGTTGGAACATTGTAGTTGTTTGTTGGTCATAGCATGGTGAGACCATGTGGTATTTGTTATGTATTTGTTGGTTGTAGTATGGTGGGACCATGTTATTGATTGGCAGTAGCATGGTGGGACCATGTAGTGTTTTGTCGTGGAATATAGTTAGACTATGTTACTATGGTGACTTTGTTGTTGTGTCACATGGTGGGATCATGTGTATGTATGTTTATTTATGTTTAGAACATGGTGGGACCATGTAAGATGTTCCTGAACATGATCGGGTTATGTGATTAGCCTTAACATAGTGGGACTATGGGAATTGTGAATTATTGACTGGTTACGATTTGGTGGTGTATTGTTGTGTCATGTATTTTACATGATGATTGTGATATTCATGATAGTATACGAGATATGGTAGGACAACATATTAATATACATATGATTGTGGTAGTATATGTTTGGTGAAATGCACGAAATAAGCCGTATTGATTTACAAGCATAAATTTGTATTGTAGTCTCGTAGGATTTCTTTATTAGGCTTCGGCTGATCCTTATCTCTACAGGTGATCGGATTTGTCACGACCCAAACCAGAGATTCCCAATTTCTGAGATTTCAGATTTGTTCTGCAACCTTCACCCCATATTTCTACGTGAATGGAAGCTCCAATAACGTTCTAGTAAGATATAAGTAACTAAAATTACATCATTTGAATCTGAAAAATTCTAAGAAAAGAATGTCTAACTCTAGACTAAAGTTAAAATGTTTTCAGAGTGCTATACCCAACCCGGTCTCTCATCGATCAAGCTCTACGAATTGAATAGTGTGCCTAGACCTCAAACTCCTCAGCAGCCGCCACGACTAATCAGTCTGAAATGTCGGTTGCTAAAAAGCATGAGCTACACGAGCCAATAAGTACATAAATTCAGGAATATATAAGGTATAATCCTAGAGTCTAAACATTTACAATATTCCAAGTTCAAAAAATAAAGAAAGCGCAATGATTTAAGATGCAGCTGGTAAATTAATTATTAATGCATGCTGTGCACCTAAATACAGTCATTCACCCCAGTGTCAATGTAACCTGTTTCCTCCTGATCCAGCCTCTATTTCGGGGTATCCCAGCAACCTGAATACGCCCCAGGATGTCCCAGCAACCTGAATGCATCCCCCGTGTATACGGTCCATGGAGGAAATAGGGCTATTCTACGGATATCGCGCAGTTTTAAGGGTTTTCAACCTAGGAAGCACAATCACCCCACTTATTTTTTATCAGTGATCCGTAGACCGAGAATTGTAGTAACCTGCGGATCTCTCAAGAAAACAAGATCATTTGACTAAATTACAGAGGGCCTTTTGTATCTTTTCTTGTCCTTGGAACAGAGCTCTCGGGCAAATGTAAAGTCTATTGGGTTGGCTATACCCTCAACTCAATCCAGCCAGTCCCTCCCTAGATGTGAATTTCACATCACAATCATTTCCAATCACAAGACCCAACCTTGAGGTCTTGGAATACTGGGTCACACTCTTGATCATACAATGATCTCGAGTTAATTTTGTGCAAGTGGAGAGGTGAACGCTAACTAAACAATCAAATAGTAGTGTAAAGGGTGCAACACACAATCCAAAGTGTCAAACAAAATCTCACATAGAATCACACAAGCCAGAGTATCAAATACAATCTCACATAGAATCACACAATCCAGAGTATCAAACACAATCTCACATAGAATACAATACACCACTTGAGCAATAATCACACAATCCAGAGTATCAAACGCAATCTCACATGAAATACAATACATCATTCAAGAAATATGAGGTGAAACACTGAAAAACAAGTGTGTAGGGCTAACTAGGTATTCATGATGAAAGTATCAGATGTTCCATTAACTGTAAGTGTAGTGACCATTACAAGTCTAACTTCCATATCTCAATGTCTCATCATCCCGTGAAATCGGGTCCATGAGGAAGCATAACATAAATTGATCGCATCTGAACTCTTATGACATCATACTTGAAAGAATAGGGTGATCCCTAGGTTACATGCCAAGTGAATTGTGATTTCTACGGGGCATATTCCATATGTTCAATGTTGTCATAATATCTCCCTAACTCAAGTTATAATGTGAAAGTTTCCAAAACAAATACTACTACGGTGTACATGTCATGAAATTGATTACTAACCATGTAAATATGTATCTATTAATAAATGTCAATAGAAGTCCAATCTACCAGGTTCGGTGGAGTCTTCGGCGCACCGAAACCTGCCTCGGCGACCAGCTCGGCGGACTGAACTGTTTCTCGGCGACAAAACCAGGGAACTAAGTTTTGGCGATCATTTCGGCGCACCCTCCCATGCACCGAAAACTATTTGGCGGGGTATTCATACTCGGCGGCCATCTTAGCGGGGAGTTCATACTAGGTGATTTATTCGACGAACCGAAGAGTCCACTTTCAGCCTAGAATGTGTTTGGCGACCCGTTTGGCGCACCTATGAGGTCGTAGAACGTCGCGAATAGGCTAAAATCAAGGGCGTTTTCTTCTAAACTAAGGTTTCTCAATTCACGTGCACATAGAGGTAACCATATGTCATTTTCAAGCAAAAAAAACACATCAACACATCATAAGTTATCATTCAAATCATCCACTCAAAACATATCTAAACCAAAGCATGACATATATAAAAATGTAAAGAACAACAAAGATTTACCTAATTAGATTCATGAATACATTATCAAATCAACATCTAGCATTAATCCATTCATTGATCATCACAAATATTTACAAGAACTTGAAGAATCTGGAAAAGTAGATAAAACTAAGATTTAACCTAATTAAGTTCATGAATTTAGTACTTAACTTAATCCAATCGAGCATGCATGCACCATTTCCATCCCAAATGAGCCTTCTCTTCTTCCTCCAAAGCTCCAACCAAGCAACAAAACGGAAAATGAACTCTTTCTCTCAAGCTTTCTTCAAATCTCAAGCCAAATCACCAAAACTTACATGAAAACTAAATCCAAATGAAATGAAGTTAAATGAGAGCTAAACCCAAATGAAATGAACATGAGATTCTTTCTCATGTCTTCTCAAGCAAGCCATGCCATGTGG
>JAUPMG010084200.1:0-12750 GCA_031762675.1 Pachysandra terminalis | reverse complement strand
CATCACTAAATTAGTGACGTCTATAAGCCGGTAGGTCACCCACAAGAGAAGGAGCTTATAGCCGGGGAACCTGGGGTTAATATGTGGAGCCCAGTTCCTTGTTCACTAAAAAATGATGACTTCCTAAAATATCACTAGTAATGAACAGTTTTATCTAAGTTATTTGAATTTGATCCTATAGGCTGACTAGTGCTTCAATGTAAATCACACACAAGCTCAATCGATCTAATTTCATCAAATATAAATCAAACTTAGCTAATTCAAATCAAAACAATAAACCACATTGAAATTCTTGAAATCAAAACAATAAAATTAAAGTAAAAGCAAAATTTATTAAAAGACTAAAACTAACCTTTAGCAGAAGAAACTCTCGAAGGCCTCTTGCTTTGCTCTAATAGGAAATAGAGAAGAGATGAACTACTGTAAAATGATATGATTGGTTAAGCAATCCTAAAAAACACATAAATTTAAAAATTATTTAAGTTGGCTACGCAATGCAAAAAACATACATCAGAATATAGAAGCAGTAATAATAATAACAAAAAACATAATAACAAAATCATTGAATGCAAAGCATGAAATAAACCATATGGTTGCCAAACAACAGAATATAGTTTTACACAAAGAGGAGATTTCACACAAGAAATCTTTTAAGTTCTATAGCACAAATAGAAGTTTGAACCTTTAAGTAGCAAATACATGCATTTAAAGAAACCTTAGGTACAACCAGCAGCAAATATACAAGTGGATTAAAAATTAGATGATGTCATGCACATGCTTAAGCCTCTTGATTTAAAAGCAATATCTAATCTGCCAGGCATTTATTTCATTCCTCAGATTTTTGGTATGTAAAAATAAAGTGTCACCCTAAAAATGAATAAATATGTTAAGTTAAGCAGTTTCTCTTAAATTCTTTAGCACAACCAAACAATAAAGTACAAAGAAAATGAAGTAACTTTTTATAAAATTTGTAGGGTGAACAATCTTCCTAAAATTAAATTAGGAAAATAAAAAAGCGTACCAAGTTATCTCTAGGGAAAAAGGAGGCTCCTTCAAATTTTCCTGTCAACAAAGTCGTAAGAAATGAATGTTCCCCAAATTATTCTTATCAAATGAAAGAAAAGAGTTTCTATTAAGGAATGAATAGAATGAACATCAGCACATCAGGAAAATAATTTTATTGTATTTTTCAATTTTTTTTGCCACAAATCGGTGCTGAAATCTACAATCAGATCGTTAATAGCCAGTGCTGCATAAGAAAAGGTGCATGGTAACTGAAATACCAACCTAGAAGATAGTTTACATCTGAAGTGGGATGAAATGGATGCTCCCGTGCTTCAAGTTCTCAAGTTCAAGATCGCTGAGTCGAATGAAGTGGAAATCGCCGGAGAGGGGGTGACGGCCAGAGAGGGGAAATCTCCGGAGAGCAAACATGCGCAGAGGGTTTCGCGGGAGAGGAAAGAGGAAGGGAGAGAAAATGAGAGAACAGAGGAAGAAGTTAGGGGTGAGATAATAGTCTATTCTCGGTGGTTTTGTAAAAACCGCCGTATTATTCTATTCTTCGGCGGTTATTACTAGACGGCCGATAACTCTATTCTCGGCGGTTCAGAAAAGGTCGTCGACCAAAACTAAGACATACTAGGTGGTTTTATTAAGACCGCCGAGAAATGTTAATTTACTCGACAAAATTCCCACGCGAACGGGGTCAGCGGTCTTAAGAAAACTGCCGATAAAGGGTCAATTGCTGCGAAGAATTTTCAGCGCAAACGAGGTTTCTCGATGCTCTAATCAAAATGGCTGAGATAAAGGCCTTTACTAGCAGTTATTATTAGACCGCCGTTAAATACCGCAAATAAAAATCCCTTCTTTTGTAGTGCCAATAGGAATCCTATAATGATCTAACTGGATCAACATTTTCTGTCCTATAGGCACTCGATGTAGGTCCAAGCATCGGGTAGGGCCTCACACCCTCTTCGGTGCGGGTGGCTGTGAAGAGTCCCAACATCATCTTGGGATCCATTTGTCATATATGAGATTTAAGATAACATAAAAAAAACAAGTTAGAAAAGTTAGTGAAGCAAAGGCATTAACATTCAAATTCCATAACTGGTCAGTCCAGATAATTATTTGATATTCAAATTTCATATCGGGTCGGTCCAGATAGTTATTTAATATTCAAAATTCATATTGGGTCAGTCTAGACAGTTATGTAACATGCAAATCTCATATCGGTTCAGTCTAGATAATTATTTAACATTCAAATTTCATATCGGGTCAGTCCAAACAATTATTTAACATACAAATCTCATACCCGGATTGTCCAGATAGTTATTTAACATTCAAATTTCAAATCGAGTCAGTCCAGATAGTTATTTAACATTCAAATTTCATATCGGGTCAGTCCAGACAGTTATTTAACATACAAATCTCATACCCGGACTGTCCAGATAATTATTTAACATTCAAATTTCATATCGGGTCAGTCTAGATAATTACTTAACATTCAAATTCCATAACTGGTCAGTCCAGATAATTATTTATCATTCAAATTTCATATCGGGTCAGTCCAGATAGTTATTTAACATTCAAAATTCATATCGGATTAGTCCAGATAGTTATTTAACATTCAAATCTCATATCGGGTCAGTCCAGATAATTATTTAACATTCAAATTCCATAACGGATCAGTCCAGATAATTATTTAACATTCAAATTTCATATCGGGTTAGTTCAGATAATTATTTAACATACAATATACACTGAAACAATTACATTAAGCGCTTTCGGAAGCATTTTCATCAAAATCCGATTCATCTTCGGTTGATTCTTCATCTTCGGTTAATTTTTCATCTTCAATAGGAAGTATGTTGTGCTCATTCCGTTGTTGGGATATGGGTAACAGTCCAAGACCACCACCTTTAATGGTTTGTCTTGATACGTCCTCCCTCACACAACTAAGATCACCATTTTCGTAATATTCTCTGCTATATAAGCATTGATCAACAAATGACTTATTCTCTAAAAAATCAGCATTAACACCAGTAGAATTGCTATCCATGTCGAAAAAGTCCCTAGGTTTAGCCTTTATTACAGTATGCCACTCTGACTCACTGGGGTCTTGAACATAGAACACTTGTTCTGCTTGAGATGCTAAAACATAGGGTTCATCAATTCCTTGGAACGCGGGTAACAGCCTGTTAAAGTTGACAAGTCTGAACCTTAACTCGTCTTTCTTAATTCACCGTCCATGTGCCATCACATCTGCCCACTCACACTTGAACATAATGAACTTTAATCGTTCTGAGTATGACAACTTTACAATATTCGTTAATTGACCGTAATATATAATTTCTCATGCGATCGGGTTTCTATCACTTACAGATGCATAACTTGTAGTGCTCGCGATTACTACAACTCCACTATTCTGATTTTTTAATCCGATCTCCTTGTTTACAGTACGAAATCTATACCCATTTACGATGTAACCGCTGAACCTTTTTGCAATTGATGATAGGCCATGGGCAAGTGAGATGACATCATCGGGTATCTCAATATTTGTGTCTAGATTCCATCCCGCGTGAAAAACAAGCTTAGAGAAGATAACAACTTACTTCATTTTTGAACCAGTCAATGAACTTTTCATTGTGCATCATCTATTGTATATAGAGAATGGCTCTTTAATAAACCACCGACAAATAAAAACTATACTCAGCGGTCTCCAAAGACCGTCGACAAATATCGACCCTAACTCGGCGGTCTAATATAGACCGTTGTGAATTGTTAATCTTTGGTGGCGGTCTTTAAAAAAACCGCCGACAAATAATATTTTTATTGACGGTCCATTTAAAGGACCGTTGTTAAATACCGCCAGCAAAGCCATTGTGTTTAGTAGTGTCACGTTTTTTAGAGTCCACTTCTAGAGAACTCTCTCTTCTCTTTATCCATTCTTCCTACAGAGATTTGTATTTGTTATTAGGGTTCCATACAAAGCCCTAAATCGATTGAATGTGGGTTGAATGTATGTAGTTCTAGTAATCACATATTCCGACGTGAAACGTTATTCGATTCAATAAAGATCTTCTGCTGCAGATTCGGATTCGTGTGCATCGAGATACGTGATCTAAATCATTTACAACCTTCAATATGCCACCCAATGATACTATATATAGCTACTATTATTAGCTTAGAGTTCTTGTCCAATTCTTCTATTCATTTATCCAAAGACTACCTTTTCTTACTTAAATTAATTCGAGTGCGATTAAGACCTACAAAAGTAAAAGTCATATGTGATAGATCACGGTCCTCTATAATTATTAAACTGCAACGCTGATATTGATGCAAGGGCATACAGTGGTGGCCACACTGACAATAGATACGTCGTAAGTTGCATTAACTTCCTAATAAATACTAGTTGACAAAGAGATTATGATTTAAGTGACCAGAATGCCAGGCGGCGGGTGCGGAAGCGAAAGCGGAAAGGAGAGCACGAGAGGGTCAAACTTGAAAATAACTTGTGGTCGAGAGTGCTTATTACTTATAAACTATGTCTTGTACAAAGATATAATTCAAAATGAATATTTATTAAGGTAATTTAACTTTTTTTTTTATAATAAAATCTATTTATTTTTATATTTTCTAAAAACCTCCAAATATTTATTCTTTTTTCAAAATTTAACGCCTAAATATTTTTAAAATATCTCAAATACTTAAAAAATTTAATCCTTAAATGTTAAAAAATAACCCAAATACCTTATTTTTTGTGCATTTACTTCAATTCGTGGATTGACTTCAATCCGAGGATTGACTTCTCAAATTCGCGAGTTGGAAAAGTCAAATCTATGAATTAGTGTCGTTCTCACACTCAAGATTCAGATTCATATTTTATGCGCCAGAACATCACCGATGATAAACGGATTAGGTGACTTAAATTATGACACAACAATAACAATTTAGTAGTAAAAATTCACAAATCTAGAGCATGCCCTTTATACTTTTATGTTATTATTTTTCCTAGAGGATTCGTTAATTATCAATAGAAATCAGGTTCTATATTTTGATGTACATTAATAGAATTCGTCCAATTGATCCAACTAGCAGTAAGGTAAAGCTGTGACGAAGAAGAAAAAGAACAAGTAGAAGAGGAAGCAAGATAAAATACATGGATATATCTAAAATCAGAAGAGAACTATAGAAGAAAAAAAAAAAAAACTGGTCTACAAAGCAACCCTTGATTTGAATCTTATGTAGGTTCTTCTCTAGACCAAGAAAAAAATAAAAGAAAAGATGAAAACATAACGTAATTAGAGTTTTAAGAGATTTTAATTTATTTTTTAGTTTTAAGAGAGAAAATCGATGACGGCAAGCTTCGCATTAATACATGTATATTAGATTATCTTTTTTTATTTTTTTGTATGTCCGCGTAGATGGTCATGCGGAATCGAACCCCGAGGGGACTGAACCCTCCTTTTTTAGGAGCTATAGTGAAGGCGGGAGAATCGATCCCAACCCTATTTTGTCTAATTTTTTTTACTGCTAATTTTTGCACCAAAAAAAAGGCATTGGTTTTAGGAGAACCCTTTTGACCACTTGAGAAAGGTTTTTAGGTTTAAACTTATATATGACCCGAGGTTTACTAAAAGAACACATGGAGAAGTGAGCCTCTCCAAATAAGATTCCATGTGTGACTTGTATGTATCACTAATTTTCTATGCCCAGTTGAGGCGAGTTGCTTTAGAGTTTGCATATATCAACCAGTTTGTTAAACTAGGCAATGGGTATGTGCGATGCACGTACATGACAAAAAACAAATTCCCTTGATAAGAGAATCGTGTATATGTTCATGCTTACATAGGGAAATAAGCACCAAGGTTTTTATTTTTGGGATCTAAGATCGGACAGGTCTGCGCCAATCCTGATCTGGATTGCCGATCCGGTATTGAATCAGCCGATCTTGGTATGATCCAACGTTTAGATCATCCTTTGAAAAAAATAATAATAAAAATTGAATCGGATCGGATGGGCCGATCCGTATCGGTATCAGATGGATTAGTTCGATCCAAAGCCAATTGAAAAAAAAAATTGGATTGATTGGATTGGACCAGATCGGCTGATCCGTATCGATATCAGTCCGATCCAAAGCCACTTGATACAATAAGTTGGATCATGGCTTGGGATCGAACCGGTCTTGGTCAATGCCGATCGGGATCGACCGATCCAATCCGATCCCTACTGATCCTTGAAACCATGATCAGCACCATCAGAAAATTTCAAACATAAGTATGATATGTCTAGAAATTCTGAGTGAAAAGATCACAAGATTCAATTGAATTGAAATCTATTTTACTTCAATCAAGTTAAACATTACAGATATCTAGTTAATAATTATAAATATAAGAGAGCACATGATATTATAATCAAAAGTAGTATAGGGGAGATTGAAAGCATTCATTTTTTAGCTTTTATAACTGAGAAAAAAAGAAAAAAAAATGTATAATGAATTGATTTCTATAACTCCCAATCTGAAAAATGTCTTTTAATTTCAATCTATAATTAGTTGGTGTCTTGCATTAATATGGGTACTCTAAGCTGTTTTGCAGTATAATTGATCTTTTGAAGATCAAAGATGCTTTCAAGTGACGTTTACATAAGCAAATGTTTAAGGTTGTGTGACCTAGTTTGTGCTTTTGCATGCATACCCATGTCTTTGGTTGTTAGATTCTTTCAAAAACTTGGTTGAGAGTCCACGTTAAGGGAACTAAATTCCACTTTGAGATCCAACCAGTTCCCCCATCTACAATATTCAAAATTATCAAACACCAACAATCCTAAAAAGCCTTGTTAAAATTATTTAGTACTGTCAAGATCCTATCTAATTAACTCTACAAAAGCTAACAATTATTTAGTACTGTCAAGATCCTATCTAATTAACTCTACAAAAGCTGATCTTCAATCGATTCTATGTATTAAGAAAACTCTATGACTTTCACAAGGTATTTGGGATCAAGGTCACTTGGTGTGTTGGGATTCACTAAAGGCAAGCTGCTAATGAAATACCTTGGCCTCCCCCTAATAACCACTAGGATTAGTATGAAGGATCGCAATCCTATTGTTGAAAAAACTAGGGAAATCGACAAACATGCCCTTCAACTTGAAAATAAAGCAAGCAAAAATATAGATATACCTGTAGGGCTCTTGTCCTCTGTTTTCAAAGCTAGATCAAGCTCGGCTTGAGAGGTGGTTACGCTCGTTTTTCGGTTTAAGTGAGAGATGATGAAATAACATTTTTTTGTTTCAGCAAACGGGGCTTTAGGGTTGGGTTTTCTTCCGGTTTGATTTTTGGGGTTTGAATCTTCGGGTTGACTGGGTTCAGGGTTTAGATTGGTTTGGGTTGATTCAAGAGGATTTATTGGTTTGGTTCAGGCGGCTTTGGTTATTTTCTGTTTTCTTTGTTTTTTTTTTTTTGGGTTTCTATAATTAAAGTTTCTGGTTCTTTTACAGAGGAAGAAGACGGACACGGAAAGAAGAAGGAAGAAGGGAAGAGGAAGGAGAAATAGAGAGGGAGAGGAACAGACGGAGAGAAGGAAAGAGACTGAGAGAGAGGAAGGCGGAAGGCGGAAGGCGGAGCTGTAGCCTGAGAGAGGGTGGAGCTAATACAAGGGTACAAATTTGCAGAGAAGAACAGAGGTGAATTCGAGTTGATGGTTCAAGCAGTTTGGTTGTTGATGATGGTTGAAATGGGGTTAACCGTGGAAGACGAAGAATAGGGGTTCGGTGAAGGTGGATGTTCTGTACGGATTGAGGCTGGAACTGCTTGCTTGCTACTGCGATGATGATGCTTCATGTGGTTTGATTGCTGCAGCAATGGAGTGAGGATGGTCGGATTAGCTCCGGAAAATAGGTGTCGGAAGGCGGCCCCGGGGGTTAATTTGGATTGGAATCGATGGGATTAGTTAAGGTTAGTTGCAGGTTTTTTGGGTTGTGAGAGAGATATGTGTATGGAGTGGTTGCCGGAATTGTCGGTGATTCGAATGGTGTTGGGTTTGTGTTTTACAGAGGAAGAAGAAGTAAAAGAGAGAGTGAGAGGTCGATTACCAAGTTAGTGGTGGTCGATTAAGGCCGCTGGAACAGTGAAGTCGGATTGGGGGATACGGCCGGAAATGATCCGAAATGGTACCAGAGGTTGAGCGCCGCCACCGTCGATTGAAGAAGGGTTGGGGTTTAGGCTATTAGGGTTTTGATTGTCTTAGGGTTTCTTTTTTTGTTTTTTGGAGAAGAAGATGAAGGGGGGGGGGGGGGAGAGACTTCTAATCTGTATCGTCCTCGCTATAAAAGCCAGGGATGGAGGGTTTTGAAAGCAAAATATCTTTTTGAGTGGTTTTATTAAAAATAGAAAGTTGAATAAGTTTAAAGGGAATTTTGAATGAAATAAAAATATTGGGTTTCGTGTAAAACAAAAGTGGGTCGCTCGGGGCATTTTTGTCATTTTCATAAATTTTTGAGATTTTTATGAATTTTGGGCACATAGCAAAGATGATAATCAGATGATGATCAAGAGTTGCCGATTCTCAAGTCAAGCCATCAAGGAGCTGTAAAATAAGGAAAAACTGCACATCGGTGCAAATTAGGTTGTCTACACCACTGCTGCCAAACTTGCCTCTGTTGCTGCTCTACTGATATTGCTCAATGCTCTGTTGTGCTTTATATTCTGCTAGACAATGGTGATTGGGTAATGCCGTGGTTACTGACTTATGTTGTACTGCTTGTGCTACTGTTATGCGTCTACGTGCTGATTTCTGGGATGCTAACTGTGCTAATGATGTTCCAATTCTTCTTTCTTTTCCTCTGTTGTTGCTTTGTTGACGTTGTTCAGTTTTCTAATTGTGCCTTTCCTTCTAGGCTCCTTGCTTCCTTGCTTTGGGTGAGGTCTTCTGGTGTTCACTACCCGTTCTCCCCGGCTCTTAGGTATGGTTTGGGTATTTTTGTGTTGGGTTGGACCTGATTATCTGTTTGTGGGTATGGTTATTACTTTATTCTATTTGTAAAGGTTCCTGTTTCACTGTAGGTGTGGGCTCTTGGTGTTTGGGTGTACTTTGTCTGGGCTTGTGTTCAGTTGGGTATTTTGGGGTTCTCTATCCTCCCTTGATTTGGTTTTGTTAGGTCTTCCAACTATACACTTGTGTGGCTGATGTGGGTTTGGGGATCTTCTAGCTTTGTAAATGTATTTGTTATCTCCTATTCATTATATATAAATTAAATTACTTTCCAAAAAAGAAGAATAATAATTTAAGATAAAATATATTTTTATTTTATTTCGAAACAAGTCTTGTTTCTTATTTCTACTTTCTGTGTATGATCATAGAATATATGGACAACAATCAATCAATACATATTCTCTCACCAAATCTCACATTGGTTTGTATCCTAAGGATATCCATGGTCATATTTTAACATCTATAATGCCTAAGTCTATATGATAATTATGACATCAAGTGCATCATACACAAAATATCTACAATAATATCCACAAAAACATGAAATGCAATGCATGCTGTTTGGCTTTTGAATAGTGTATGTCCCACACAAGACCTTAATCCAAATACCCAAGATGTCCCACCAATGTGAACTCCATCCCCTTAAAAAGGTTGTGATATAGGATTGTTCTATGTGCACATCATAGTTTATAGGAGTTGCGACCTAATGGGCACAATCCCTACTCTTATTTTCGATCAAGGGAACATATACAAGGCATCACAAATGTGAAATCTCCCCAGTGAACCATGGATTATCCGATCTACTAACAAACGTTGACTCTTATGATTCAGAATATTGAGAAGTACAGTCCCTCATCTATCATCTTACCACAAGTCTCTTGGGACCCCCATACAAGGCCTATCCCTTACCTTGGGCGTTTAAAACATGTAGTCCCACAATGGATAAGCAAATGGTCATAGCCATAACATGAGTTATGATGATATCCTTTATTGGTCAAGCACAGTGTACTCCAATAGTAGGATATCAAGAAATCCATCTCAGCCAAGTAGTCATTATGCAAGTCATTAATTCAGATCCATTTATTAGTGCAGTGCACACACAATAATGCTCACACACATATATTCACACATCACACACATGAGACACATCCTCATGATCTTAGGCTAGTATAGTGCACATCGTTATATATATATATAATTTGATCACTTATATATGTATGATGAGAGAATTATAAGTAGTATAAATATGTAGCAAGTCTTATTTTATTAAGAGATGAAATATTCACACAATTAACAGTCCCTAAAGAGACTACCTCATGTTTGTACACCATTCCAATCATCTAAGCATTTGTATATTATGTAAATAGAACCATAAAAGTGTTGTAGGGCTAATTCCCTATGTGTCTTGGAATTTCATATTGTGATCCAATGTCTAAATAGGTCAAAACTTAGGTATAAGTGGTCAAATTCTTATAAATATATTCCTAGCACCTGGAAACACAATAAATCAACTAGGTTTAACATTTTACAGATGTCCAAAATCCTAAAATATAAAATAGGCTACAATAGGTTGTCGGCAATCGGCTAGCAGCTATCTGGCCAGTGAGCAGGTTTGTGGGTCTGTGGTTAGCGGTTGACTTAGGGGCTAGCCACTTGGACAGTCGCTAAGGGTTTTATGTGTTTTCAGCTTTGATGTATGGTTGGTATTTGGGTCATAACTTTTTGTATACTTTTGGAGTCACCTCAAATTTGTTTCATTGTGTTCCTTACAAACATGGGAATCATAAAAAATATAAAATATTTTCTTTGGTTATTTAATCGATAATTCAGATCTTGATAATTTTTCAATTTAAGTTCTTCTTTTCGGTCTCTTAACGGATAGTGATGGTTTCTCTATCTTTATTGTTGGATTTTACATATAGAAATATGGGAAAATGATTAACATAACTCATTCAAGATTTCCTCCATGCCATAACACTAGGTTAAAAGTAAATACCCAAGACAATGAAGGAAAACTCACCGGTGTTTTGCTGTAGATTCTTTCTTGCTGTTGATTCATCAGTTTTCTGGGTTTTTGATCTTCTAATCTTACCTAGGGTTTGCCACGAAATCCTCTTGATTCTAATCATTTATTTCACTTAATTAACTTGTTTTTAAAATACTTTAAGAGTTAGAATTGTATTAGGATAGCTTACTAATATTTAAGAGTTCTATAGTTTTCTATTCTAACTACAACTTGTATTTTAAATTCCCCAATTAATTAACCACAAAATTAAGTATTAAATAATTAGGTATTTAATTCCCTTGGGCCTTAAGAAACTACTTAAGCCCATTGGATTAGTTACTAAACCTATGTCTAGTCTAGTTAAGACTAGCTTAAGTCATTTAAATCCAATTTACTTAATTTAAGCTCAATTAATTTAATTTAGCCCTAATTCTAATTACTAATACTTAACTTAATTATTTTAAGTTATATGTCCAATTATAATTATCTTATTTACCAAATTTTGGATTAGTTTTAATTATGGTCTTATTAAATTTCCAATTTACCCTTATCTTAAATTTTTTTTTTTCTAGTTCTATATATTTTTCAGATTCTTACAATAAACATACATAATAAGATAAAAACAGAGAAATACTTGACCAGCCGGTCTAGTCTGATGTTTAAAACACTAATGGGTATTGGTTGTTTAGGGGAGCGGTTCTGGTTCCAAGGATGTCAGAGACAGACCTAGGCGCAGAACCCGTGGGACCAGGAACCGATAATTTAAATTCGGTCCCGTACTGGATTTCAGGTGGAACTGATGGAGAATTGCTGTATCGCCTGCTGAAATCCTACAGGTAGAAGAAGAAATCAAGTTTGAATTAGATGGATAAACAACACTAAGCAAGTTCTTCTTCATTGAGGGTTTTTGAACTGATATTGGGAATATTAGAGGTTTGATCTCTTATTTGATGAAATTATTTGAATGTCTTCTTCATTTCACTTGGAACATTGTAATCTCTATGAACTCAATGTGTTGGTTTGGCATTGGAATTGGATAATTTGGTTTTCGTGACTGTTGCTGTAATGTGCTTAGGAAGACGTCCGCAACTCAAGTTGATTTTGGAAAAGAATTCAACATTTGTTATTATGTTTTGAGCATTGGGGAGAACACTTAAACCTATAATCTGAATGTTTCTTCTTGAGCCAAAGTCATTGATATGTTTGAGGATAGAAGCTGGGTTTTTGTGCTTTTATATACAATATACAGACATAAAAGGACCAGAATTTTTCAAAATAAATTTGAAAACCAGACAAGATAAGAGCCCAGTTTACTCCAAATGGGATGTTTGATATACTGCCTAAATGAATACAATGGTATGAGTAGATTTTTTTTCTTTCTTTTTATCTTTTTTCCTAGTTTTCATTCAAAATGGGGAGTAACCTTATTCTAAATGGGAAGAGAGGGAAAAGGGGTTATTCATATTGCACATTGGTGGATTGAAACAAAATTGGGAGGTGTCATTTGAAATCATGAAGGAAAGGCTTCAATTTTTCATTTATTGAGGTATAATAAGGATCACTTTGCAATTAAGCAAAGGAAAATCTTGAATTTTTGGGTAAGGGGAACTCCTCTTAGTTTCGTTTGATTCAGATGCTATTGTACACTGTATCAATGGTAATATCATTCCATTCTTAATAGCTCTCTCTCTCTCTCTCTCTCTCTCTCTCTCTCTCTCTCTCTCTCTCTCTCCCTCCCTCTCTCTGACTCTTCTG
>JAUPMG010084189.1:0-12750 GCA_031762675.1 Pachysandra terminalis | reverse complement strand
CCATTCTCCTTACGATTCATTTAAAGCTAACTAACATGAGTTATAGGTCTAAAAGTATGAGTATTGCATACTCATCAGACACCAAGTATTATCCTTCATGGATGGCCATTCTGGATACAATCAGATTAATATAGCGGCTGAAGACGTGGAAAAAACCATGTTTCAAGGGCCGAGGGCAACAGGCTTATATTGTTGGGTTGTAATGGCGTTTGGATTAAAAAATACCATAGCCACATATCAAAGAGCGATGAATAGCATTTTACATGATATGATTGGCAAAAACACGGAAGTCTATATTGATGATATAGTGGTAAAATGTAACGACCCAAACCAGAAATTCCCAATTCTGAGATTTTCAGGCTTAAATCGTAACTCTCACCCCATATCTCTATGGCAGTGGCAAACAGTAATCAAAACGTAAGCGGAAGAATTAAATGTTCTAGTAAGATATAAGTAACTGAAATAAAGAACTAATCAATTACAAGATTAATGAAAGAAAGTCTAACTCTGATACAATTCTACAACTAAGTCTCAGATTAACTATACCCAAATCCAGGCTCTCTCTGCGTGACCATGCTCCATGACCTGAAAAATATAAGTTAACAAACATAAGCTGGAAGCCAGGATGAGTAATCCTTCAATGCAAAGTATTTACTCATACCCCAACATTATGAGAAAAATAATTAATATATAACTGATATGATAAATTTCTCTAATGTGATCAAATATGCATATGTGCATAAGGTGATAAAGTGTAAATCAACAGTGATCACACAAAGTGTTGTTCTCTCCCAACCTCACAAGGGATTCAATTCAGGGTCCACATTATATTATCCGCATGCCTAAATCTATATGGAAATTAGGCCAAGTGTTTCATACACGAGGCTCTCACAATATCAACAAAGATATGCAATGCAAATGAAAATGCAAAGCTGAATGGCAATGTGAAATATAGTAAGCTCCCACATTATCTCAATCTCTATCCGAGGTGTCTCAACAACCTGAATTCGCCCCAAGTTGTTCCAGCAACCCAAAAGCATCCCCCGTCGTAACGGTATAAAGGATAGGATTATTCTATGTGTACAGCATTGTTTTAAGGGCTTTCAACCTAAGAGTCACAATCGCCCCACCTTATTTTTTATCACGGGCCAACGGCCAAGACTTACACCCACGTGTAGATCCCTCAGGGAGTCATACATATTCACAATCCAATAGAAGGGTACCATTGTCTCACTATCTCCTAAGCTTACACCAACGTGCGGATCCTTGGGATAGTTCACCATCTTCCAAGCTTACACCAACGTGCGGATCCTTGGGTATTCATCACACCTCAAGTCTGTAGAGGCCTACCCTATGTGGTTTTCTCTCGCAGCTTGGGCGTACCAAATATGGTCCTCTCATAGGACAATCGTAGCTAACAAGTCAATATCTCATGTGTTAGTCTAAACCCAAGGTATCATATGGAGTATTAGACTAGGCTATCATAGCCATAAGTTCCATATGCAACTCATCATATTCAATTCCTTTAAATTAATGCAACACACAATGCATCGTAGACATATATCAATCTTCAAACACATGGGCACAGTCCCATGATTCTACTCTACAAGGCACAGAAGTGCACAAACAGTGTATACTAATCTTAAATAATCTTCTAAAGTGAGGAACACAAAAAAAAATCAGTGTAAGCAGGAAATAAACATCTGATAAAGAATAATACACATATGAAATAGGTCTGAGGAAAGAGGTTATTAAGTAATACTAATACATACACATACCAAGGCATATTATCACCCAATAAGTATAAGCAGTTATCCAATCATAAAAAAATACAATAAAACCAAGAGTAGTAGGATAAGTGCATTACACATAAAGAAATACATGCATTAGCAGATCAAGAGATGAAAGAAATCAAATAATAATAAACACCCACACATATGGGTCAACCCTCAATTGGCAACACATGAAGGCAAAGTCTGGGCCTAGACTTGCATAGACAGGGAAAGGAACTAGTGGAAGGGTTTGGGGTTGTATACATGAGTTTTCTGGGAAACTCATACTACTAGGCTAACTCAAGGTAGACTAGACCTAAAGTGAAGGGTCACAGTGATTGGGCAAGTATACTAACTCCAAAAGTGTGTTAAAACACTAGATAAGGGTAACACAGATGTCCAAGGTCAAAACCCAGACAAAGGGTGGGTATAGGGTCTCAGCGAGGTGCTCAACGAACCGAGAAGGGTTCGGCGACCCAACCAGAACACAAAACAGGGTCACTGAGATTCGGCGGGCGTACTCGGCGAGCCAAGGAGGTCGCCAAAAGGTCTCAGTGGTCTATTCGGTGGATCGAGAAGGTCACTGAAACTCGGGCCAGGTCCAACATTGTACCAAGAGGGTCTCGGCGGGGTCTTCGGCAAACCGAGTTCACTGAAGGGTCTCGGGGGGTAGTTCGGCAAACGGAGAGGGTCGCCGAAAGTCGGGTTCATGCGATTCCGAAGGTGTTTTCTGGGCGGAAATCACCGAAGCTTGCTAACCACCTAATGGGGCTTCAAATAGGCTTCTAGGCCAAGGGGAAATGTTCTACATGGAGATCCACTAAATTCGCCATGAATCCAAACCCTAGAAAATGGAGTTCCACAATCTGGGTCCCATAGATCATCTACAAGGGACGAGTTCTCTAGGGCATGGGATTTGATCCCTAAATTATCAAATCCAACCACCAACTCATGGGGGAAGGGAGAACACAACCACATACATTCTTTCCCCATGCTCACACTGCTAAAATAAAATTAAATACATGAAAATTGAAGGAATACTAAACTTGAGGTTAGCCGGGTCGCATCCAAAGCTGCTCCACTAGCTGGGTCGCGTCCAAGGTTGATCCGCTTGCATCCGGGCATCTGGGGTCTTCCTCCATCTTCTTCTCCAAGAGCTCCAAGAGAAAAGAGAGTTGAGAAAGAAAGAGGAATGAGAAAAATGAGGGTTTAAAAGTTTAAGGTTCTATTTATAGGTTGAGGGCAAACTTGTAATATTAAAATAGTCATAAGTGCAAAATCGAGTTTCTAGCTCTATAATTTCCGATTTACTTCCTAATTAACTTCTGAGTGTGAAATTAGGTGTAGGGTTAGAAAATGGGTCTACCAAGTTGTTAAAACTAATTATTATCTTGCTAAATGATTTTATTTCTTATTTATCTGCTACGTCCAGTTATTTGACCCGAAATACTTCATAAGTCTATCTGGTTAACCTGATCAGTTTTAGGTGACTTAAAGGTTTCTAATTATATTTTATACGTTTAAGGATCTTAAGATTTTTAATTCTAATTTATTAATGAGATTAAATTACTAGTCTGTCAAATTACTATTTTACCCTTAATTTTTTAAGTTATAGTTTTATGATTAGTTCAGGTTGTTACATAAAATCGGCAGAGGTAACAGAAGACCTCAAACATCTGAGAACCTCATTCGAAAGAATGCGAAAACATAAGCTAAAGATGAATCCCTTGAAATGTGCATTTGGAGTATCGGCAGGGAACTTCTTAGGGCTTTTGGTACATCAAAGGGGGATTGAGATAGATAAGAACAAGGCAAAAGCTACCATAGAAGTAAAGCTGCCATGTAATAAAAAGAAATTGCAAAGATTTCTCGGCCAAATAAATTTTCTGAGATTCATCTCCACCTCGGCTGGAAAATTGGTATCTTTTTCTCCTTTACTACGGCTGAAAGAAGAAGAGGAGTATAAGTGAGAAGATCAGCATCAAAAGGCTTATGATGCCATTAGAGAATATTTACTAAATCCTCTAGTATTGATTCCCTCAAAAAAAAGGAAGGCCGCTAAAGCTCTATATATCAACGGCCGAGAAGTCCATTGGGATTCTCTTAGCACAAGAAAACGACCAGAAGCACGAGCAGGCAGTATATTACTTACGTAGGTTTTTACTACCGAAGGAACATAGATATACAACCATTGAGAGACTGTGTTTAACGTTGCATTACATGGCCATAAAGTTGAGGCATTACTTAATAGCTTCTACAGTTTTAGTAATTGCCCCAACGGACGTAATCAAATATATGCTGAGTAAGCCATATTTGAGAGGGAGAATAGACAAATGGATCTTAGAATTATCAGAGTTTACGTTTGTTTACATCCCTCAGAGAGCAATAAAAGGCCAAGTAATAGCAGACTTTTTGGCCGATCACCCTTCTGGTGACCCTACTATAGGTCTAGCGTGTTATATAAGTCAAACATGATAAGTTTACTACCATGGACACTAATGTTTTATGGATCAAGAACAGAGATGGCCAGTGGAGTAGGTATAATCATTATACCTCCAGGAGGAGAGAAACAGGAACACGCCTTCCAATTAGAATTTGCCACAACCAGGCCGAGTATGAAGCTTTGATAATAGGAATGGATATTTTACTAGAATTGGACGGGAAAGAGGTGTTGATCAAAGGGGATTCACAACTCGTGATCAACCAGCTAGGGGGGAAATATAAATGTCTAAATTGGCATCTTATGCCATTGTATGCCATGGCTTGCCAACTTATGGAGGAGTTTGATGATGTAATATTGTCCCACTGTCCAAGGAAACATAATGAAGAGGCCAACGAAATGGCTCAAATAGCATTAGGATGATGGAAGGAATGACCGAAGAACTATTTCGGTCCAAAAAAGGTCCTTACCTTCTGTCAAAAGAAGAATGGAATCCTTAAACATCCTGACGATCGAAGCACAACCTGATGACCGACGCACCCCATTCATGGAGTATTTAAGAACTCCTAACTTAAGGAGTGACAAGAAGTTAAAAATCACGTCAAACAGGTATATAATGATGGCCAGTGAATTGTATAGGAAAAGTCCAGACGGAATGCTCATAAGATGCTTTAGTTCACATGAAGCCATGTTAAGCATGGCAGAAGTACATAAGGGGATATGTGGGGCACATCAAGCTGGCATTAAAATGAGGTGGCTAATAATGAAACACGGGCACTACTGGCCTACAATTTTGAAAGATTTTCTCAAGTTTGCTAACGGGTGCAAAAAATGCCAAAGACATGGCCCAATCCAAAGAGCACCGGCCATGGATTTACACATGATAATAAAGCCATGATCGTTTAGAGGATGGACCATGGATCTCATAGGCAAGATATTTCCCCCATCGTCAAGATCACATGGATTCATTATAGTGGCCACCGACTACTTCACCAAATGGGCGGAAGCAAAACTAATGAAAAATGTAGAGCAGTTGGACATCATTGAATTCATAAGACAGAAAATCATTCACCATTTCGGGATCCCAGAAACGATAACGGCCAATCAAGGTTCGATTTTTACTGGAGGACAAGTAACTAAGTTTATGGAGGAGTATGGGATCAAGATCATCAACTCGACTCCTTATTATGCTCAAGCAAACGGCCAGGCCGAATCCACTAACAAAGTTTTGAAGAATATCTTGTGAATAATGATCATAGATAAGCCAAGATCATGGAACAAAACTTTTTCAGAAGCCTTATGGCTTGCCGCACAGCCTTCAAATCAGGTACGGGAACTACCCCTTTTTGCCCTGACTTACTGTAATGATGTTGTAATACCCTTAGAGATTACGATCCCCTCAATGAGAACAATCATGCAGCATCAAATTCCGCCTAATAAATATGCGAAAGCCATGATGATAAAGTTAGAAGACCTAGAAGAATCCAGGATTAAGGCATTTGAAGAGTTGCAAGCTCAAAAAAGGATGGTGGCAAGGTTATACAACAAGAAGGTCAAAGGAAAATCCTTTGCCAATGGAGAATTGGTTTAGAAAACCATATTTCCAGTCAGCCGTAAAGACCACCTATTTGGAAAGTGGTCACCCACTTGAGAAGGTCCATTCAAGATCCAAAATTAGCTCCGAGTCCCAAGGCTATTTTCTCAAGGAAGAAGAAGAACAGAAGCAGGAGAAAAAGAGGAAGATGAAAGAGGCGGTCTGAGATTGTGTTTCAAAATTTTAAAGATTTTGGCTTAATAATTAGCTCCGTGTCCCAAGGCTATTTTCTCTCGTCAAATTAAAAGATTACCTTTTGAGATAACAAAAGAAGGGGGCAATGTTTAAGCCGAATCTAAATAGACCGGACCGGAGGGAATACCAACTTGACATGGGCCCCGACCGAAGTTAGCCCAGAAGATTCGCGTGGGCCCAAAGCGGTGCGAAGAAAGACATGGGCCCAGGATTACTATCAAAACAAAGCTCAGGCCCAGAAGCAAGGAAACAGAATTCAGAATAGTGGGTCAGGTGTCCAATAAACAAGAGAAATAATAACCCACTATCCACAAAACCGTCAAACGGTTGCAAAGAAGGGTTATAAGACAGAATCGATCAGAATGAAGAAAAGTCTCCACAGCAAATCAACTTGAAAGCTACACATTAGCTCAGTCTCCAATCCCCAGTGATCATTAGTTAACTCTTAGCCTCTGCAAAGATCCTGTTGCACCTACTTCTTACACCAAACTAAGCTTCTCGCAGAAGATCCCTCTAGTCGGCAACGAAGGAATCCCAGTCGGGAGATTTACGGAACCCCTCTCAATAGTCCCTTGCATGCTGATATGTACACCCGTGAAGTAGGTTAATCATGTCCCACAATCAGAGCCCAAGGAACCACCTGAGGTTTTGTATATTCTGTTTACTTCTTGTCTTTCCAAGTTAGAAGGTTTACCTTCTAAGTTGTATGTTAACTCCTTGTTCTAGTTATTTTATATGAAAAGTGTTGTTGACGCATACAATCAGTTTCTCTGGCTCAGTAATTGATCCTTCAAGATTGAAAGCCACATAATCGTCTGACTCATGATCGGTCATACATCGATCCATTTACCTTAATAATCAACTTACGCAGTTTGACTCACACTACCTGTCTTTCAGGTGAACTTGTAAAAGTTCTGGCATGGCTGCAACCCCTCGCTCACACCAACGAGAGAACATCACCCCATCCGATCGGGAAGCGAGAGGCGGATTTGGTTTTTAGGACCAACAGATTTACAATTACATCAAAATAACGTTAGGAAGTTATTTAAACAAAAACTTCGAAATTTGGAAAAGTTGTGGAGTATGTGTGCTTCTGGGACGAGATGAGGGAGATCTCCCTTATTTTGGTTGATATGTCTGTCAAGTTAATTTAAAAACGATGTAGCAATATGCACAATATATCGTTGTCACACCCCAAATCTAGAATTCTCAATGGGGTCCACATAATTTAATATGTAACTCTCACCCCATATTTCTATGGGAGTCATACACAAAAGAAACCATAAGCGGAAGGTAATTCATTAATTCTAATAAATATTTAAATAAAAATACAATCTGTACTTGCACTGAATTGAACTAAATCTACCATCTAATACATATAATCTATCATTTATCTTCTATGCCCTTTATTCCCATAGTTGCTCTCTTCAATAGCATTCATCCAATACCTGAAAAATATTAATAAACATAAGCTGAAAGTTCAGATGAGTAAAACCTTCAAAACAAGGTATTTACTAATATCCTAATGTTATGAGAAAAATAGATATTATAATAAAAATATAATCTGGAAATAATGGATAATAGGTATAGATGAGCAGAAATCATCTCACCTTGGTTTACATCCTAAGGATATCCATGGTCATATCTTCAACAGTATATAATGCCTAACTCTATATGACAACATGCAATCAAGTATATCATACACAAGATAATCACAATAACATGCAGAAGAATATGAAATGCAATGCATATTGTTTTGCATTCGAACAATGTACATTCACACCCGATCCAATCCTTGGCTATTCAAGATGTCGTCGTGAACCATCCCCCGAACACACGGCCATGAATAGGGGATTATTCTACGTGTGCATTGCAGTTTCTAGGGCTTCATCCGACCTAGTGGGCACAATCCCTACACCTATGTGAAATCTCCCTTTGTGAATATACATTACCCGATCTACTAATAGTATTCACTCTCATGATTCGAATATTGAAAAGTGCACTCCCTCGCCTATCATCTTTCCACAAGTCTCTTGAGATACATCTCTCACCTTGGGCGAATAAAACTCTCAATCCTAACAAGGGAAACAATCCTCACAGCAATATCATGAGTCATGATGATATCTATTCTTGTCTATTCACAATGCGCTCCGAAAGATATAAGTCAACCATCTCGACAAGGTAGTCAAAATGCAACTCATTGATTTGTCCAATTATTAATTCAATGCACATCACAACATGATAATAATGATCACACACATATATTCAATCAGCACATACATGAGACACATTCTCATGATTCTAATTAATGTAATGCACACAAGGATATATAACGTCATAATACACTTACATATGATGAATGAGTCATAGATAGGTGCAGATACATATGTTAAGGTCTTATCTTATTAAGATTGGAAAGTATGCACACACAAGTTTGTTATATTAGTAGACAAATCATTCACAACACATATTAGCCTACTATATACACATACAACACAAAAAGTCACTAAAACATACACATATACCATATTATTATTTAGACATTCTCATATCATGCTAAATTAGTTTTGAATGAGTTATAAAAGCTAATCCCCTTTAGGTTTGGAGACTCATACTATGGTCAAGGCTTCAAATAATAGGGTATAGGTAAGTCAAATCATGTAATTCAAATCCCAGTACTTGAAAACTCTTCCTACATACTTGTCTTCACATTTTACAGACGTCCAATTAATCAAACTGGGCAAAGTGTACTTCGGCTGGGTGGTCGATTAGCCGATGCCTAGGTAAGTGTGCCAATTTTGTAAACTTTTATGGACAAGTTGGTTTGGGTCTGCTGAGATTTAATCAAAAAAAAAAAGTGAATATGCATTTGTGCTTCGGTTGGGTGGTCAGCTGACCGAAGGTGCTTCGGTCATCTAACCCGAGAACAGGGTGTCTGGGTGTTGGTTTCGGTTAGGTGGTTGGTTAGCCAAATGCTCGACCGAAATAGGTTTTTGGTTCAATTTGGTTAGGACTTCTCCCAAAGGTTCTCTAGCATAAAATTTGTCGGCAAAATTGGTCTATACCTTCTCAATTATTTTTTAATTTGATTAATACCTTACTTTGGATTCAAGATCCCAGTTTTTTGGTTTCTAGGTTTGTTCTTCATATTCAGACCTATCCCTTCAATTTAATAAACTTATTTTTTCTGGATTTTACTTATAGAAACATGGGGAGGGATTACATAAACATTCCACCATGCTATAACATAAGGTTAGAAGTAAATACACAAGATAATGAAGGAAAACTTACTTGTATAGCAATAGATCTTCTTGAAGTTTGATTCTTCTATTTTCTAGGTTGATGCCTTCTTCTAATCCCACGAAATTCCCTTGATTCATATCATATGTTTCACTCACTTAACCTTGTATTAATAATCTTTTAGAAGTTAGAGTTATACTAGGATTGTTAAATGTTATTTTGAGTTATCTAGCTAGACTCCTATTGTGATTTTGAATTGTATATCTATATATTAATTATTAATTAGCCATGAAATTAGATTTTAAATAATTACGTTTTTAGTTATCTTGGGCCTTAAGTAACCACTTAAGCCATTAAGTCTATTACTAAAGCCCATGATTAGTAACTTAAGCCCAACTTAATTAATTAAGCCCAATTCTTTTAATTAAGTCCATATCCTATTTACTAATACTTAAATAATTATATTAAGTCTTATATTCACTTAGATTTTGCCTAGATTAAATTATGACTTTATTAAATTACTATTTTATCCTTGTATTAAAAATTCTTTTTTAGTCTTGATTTTGCAGGTTCTTACAATCGCATATAGTGTGTTGTATGGTGACAAATAACGATATATTTAGAGGTATTTTGTCAAATCAAATCTTCCCTTATGATAGAGGTATTTTGTCAAATCAAATCTTCCCTTATGATTTCTATTGTCCCTTTGGAAAAAGAGATATGTCCCTATATATTGGGATGTTTAGAACCATGATTTTCCATAGCCAGGTCTAATTGTGGACAAATATGGTTGGATATGGAATTGAGTAGAAGACTTGTTAGGTCGATCATTTTCCTACATTATTCATGGAAATAATATTGGTTCTATTCAAGCAAAGATGTGTGGGGTCCACTTCCTGGCGGGGTCTCCATCGGCGTGTCCAAGCGTGGCTAGCAGGATACAGGATGCTGGCAAGCTAGGGTGGCACACAAGGGTCCCACATCGGTAGCAGACGATTCCAAGATTCGGTCTATAAAGGGGGAGGGGGCTTGGCACTTCATTGTATAGCGCACTTTTGGGGTCAAACTCAAGAGACAAAGCCGTAGGGTCTTCGGACCAAAGCGGACAATACTGTACAATGGGTGTAGGTCGTCACAAATGGTATCAGAGCCGAAGACGACTCTTTCTATTGGTGGGGGAGATTGTTTGGTCCACTTCCCAGCGTGGTTTCCATGGGCGGGTCCAAGCGTGGCTAGCAGGTTACGGGATGCTAGCAAGTTGGGGTGGCACACAAGAGTCCCACATTGGTAACGGACGAGTCCAAGATTCGGTCTATAAGACGGACTTGGCACTTCATTGTATGGTGCGCTTTTGGATCAAACTCAAGAAACAAAGCCGTGAGGTCTTTGGACTAAAGCGGACAATAATGTACTAGGGTGCAGGTCGTCACAAGATGTTTTGGGTTTCTTTTTCTTCTTTTATTCCTTTATAGAAACTCCTCTGTCTCAAAGGATACTTTTAAGAAAATAATGATGATTGATCATATCACGAGAACGAAATGGACTAAAGCCAAATAGTTAAATCATGACTGAAACCAAGGGTCAGTTTGTGAAAATATGGTCTTGCACTGCCCTTCATAGCTTCTACATTGAAATATTATTCAAAGTCTCATGGGTTATCCCAAGGTGTGTTATTGGTATCATAGATGATGGTTTATGCAAGCATGAAGGACAATGATGAAAAACCAATTATCGCAGAGAATGTATACCTTTCCTTTCCTTCGTCCATTTCTAAAGAAAGAAAATATAGTACCTATGCCAAAAGAGGAGGATACTAAAAAGTAGAATATAAGGTGATATGGAAGGTTTCCTTGGTCTTCAACAACCAAGTAGTTTAGTGGGGATTCGTACACGCTGATATTATGTGAGATTCAAGCAGCAAGCATTTTATTTTTAACATAGAAATGAGTGTAGTAGAAAAAAAGGGAGTACAAAAATGCATGTTTAAAAAGGGGGTGAAAACTAGAAAGGTACACAGAAAGGCCACAAATAACCTCAAAAAGGCAAGTATAGCCTCTTCAGAACACGTCTTAACTAGAAGGTGTCCTTTATACTAACAAAGCAGCCATGTCGTTAGCCCGATCTAGACCACCTATTGCCTCACCAAATGGAGTTAAGAAGCAGCATCCTCAACAATGATAGAACTGTGGCTATCAATGTTTTTTTTACAGCTTTCAATCCTTTCAATAACACTAGAACTTTCGCTATATTATAATGTCCCCTATAGTAGGATTCCAAAACAATAGTATATACCACGATTATCTCTAATAAAGTCACCCCTACCTGATTCATAAGAGCTTACAAGGATAGCAACTCTCAGAATTAAGTTGACAACTTGCGGGTGGCGAGGACCAAGACAACATAGTGACCAAATCAATTGGCTTATCAGATTTCACCACAATCTAGTTTCTCAAGATCTCAATAATAGGATATCCCTTAAATTCTGGACATGAATTCCCAAAAGGAAACCTGCAAGATTAGATCACAAGGTTGTTTGAATCTCCTTGAGTTGATTCAAACAGGAGTATGTTAAATTATATTCATCTTTACAATTACAAACAGATTATATCTCTAACCACATTCGGTTGAGATAACATTTCAAAATTCATATACATTTAAAATTTACACCTAGGATGGTCACGTGGACAACCTATCCTTAGTACTCCCCCGCAAGCGAAACGGTACATGAACTAGTTGAAGCTTGGAACACAGTAGTTGAAATCGTCGAGGAGATAAAGCTTTTGTAAATACATCAGCAATCTGATCAACAGACGAGAGAAACTGAACATTTAAATCTCGACGAGCAACTTTGTCTCGCACAAAATGAAAATCTATTTCAATATGCTTTGTGCGAGCATGAAAAACCGGATTAACTGTCAAGTAGGTTGCACCAATATTGTCACACCAAAGGATTGGTGCTTTGGACAGAAAAATTCTCAATTCATGAAATAGGGACTGAAGCCAGACCAGTTCTGCGGTTGCATTTGCCAATCCCTTGTATTCAAATTTCGTGCTTGACCGAGCTACCGTCCGTTGCTTATTTGATCCCCGTGATAATAAATTGGAACCATAATCAATGCAGAAACCACCTGTAGATCGTCGATCATCAGGACACCCAACCCAATCCGCATCGGAATAGCATTGAAGATCAAAAATGTTATTCTTGCGAGGAAGAAGGCCAACATGAATGGTATGCTTTAAATAGCGAAGTATCCGCTTCACTGCCGACCAATGGACGTCAGTTGGATTGTGCATAAATTTGCAGACCTTTTTAACAGAGAATGCTAGATCCGGTCGAGTAAATGATAAATATTGTAGGGCTCCAACCGTGCTTCTATATTGAAGAGGATCCGAAATTGATTGACCATGATGTTGGGATAACTGTAATCCAGCAGACATGGGAGCAGTACATGGTTTTGCACCATCCATATTGGTACGATTCAAAAGATCGAGAATGTATTTAGATTGGC
>JAUPMG010084188.1:0-26658 GCA_031762675.1 Pachysandra terminalis | reverse complement strand
AGTGGTATTTATAATTGAGAAAGAAATATCCACATCACTAACAAACTTGTTTCAACAAATAAGTGGGTGTTTTCTACTGTCTTATACAGTCCTTGATCACTGAAACTCACAATGGCTACTGGAAGAAGAGGTAATGTAAGTACAGGTTCAACCGGAGCTGATGCACAAGATCCTCAACTTGCAGGAGTTTATCTTGCTTTAGGGGAGATGGATGCAATGATACACCAGCAAGCTCAATCACGGTCATCACCACAACAAACTGAAACACAAAGGAATGTCCACAGCATCGAGAAGTTCAAGAAGCTTGGTCCTACTGTCTTCAAAGGAACCATCGACCAGATGGAAGCTCAAGCATGGATCGATTCCTTGGAGCACATTTTCGAAGTGATGGAAGTAGATGAGCAAGGGAAAATTCGCTTTGCTGCCTTCATGTTAAAAGGTGAAGCAAGGAGATAGTGGAAGGCTACATTAGAGATCATGAACATCCAAACTTGGACTAACTTTAAGGTGCAATTTTATTTGGAGCATTTTCCTAAGACTGTTAAGAAGGAAAAGCAATTAGAGTTCATGAAGTTAGAGCAAGGCACTGTAATTGTACCGGAGTACGCTGCGAAGTTCACGGAGTTGTCTCAATTCGCCACATATGCGGTTGACAAGGAGGAGAAGAAGACCTTCAGGTTCGAAAGTGGACTAAGGCCTAGCATCAAGAGTAGACTGATCGTGCAGGAATTCACGGAGTACCACAATCTGGTCGATTGCGCTCGTAAGGTGGAGAAGGACATGCAAGAATTCTGGAAGATCTAAGACCAAAGGATAGGGCGGAACAACCCTAGAATCGAAAATACCAAGAGCAGCACAACTGAACAGCAGAATAGGCAAAGGACGCAAGGACCACTCAACACTCAAGGTTTTCCAAGCATAAGGTATTTCAATTGTGGAAAGTTAGGAAATCACAGGAAGGATTGTCGACTCCCTAAGAATCCACAAGCAAGCACTTTCCAAGGGCAACAACAACTTGTACCCAAGCCTCACTGTCAGCAAAATCAGAAGCTGGCACCACAACCAGTAGCACAAGCACCTAAGGGAACCAAGGCAGGAGTTCTACAGCAGCAACCTTAACAAGCAAGAGTGTATGCCATCGAGCAACAGCAAGGTGAAGTCATGGAAGGTATGGTTTGTATCTCTCACGTCTCAGCAAAGGTTTTGTTCGACGCGGGAGCGTCGCACCCCTTTATAGCTAATTCATTAGTGAACTATTTGGTTTTTCCTATGAAGGACCTAGAAAGGAGCCTTGTTGTAGCAAATCTCATCGGAGGTTCAGCATACTTAGGAAAGGTATGTGAGTCTTGCTTAGTTATGGTAGGTGATTCCACATTACCAATTGACCTAATTATGCTTAACATGACGGAATTTGATGTGATTTTGGATATGGATTGGCTAGTTGCATATCATGTGCAAATAGACTGTCATAACCGAATAGTGTCTTTTGTATTACCAGAGGGTAAAATTGTAAAGGGTAGAGGGTCTAAATCCGAAGTGCTAAATCACTTAGCATGCTTGAATTTATGGGCAATAGATGAGAGGGGAGGATTGGAACTGATTCCAATAGTATGCCAATTTGGAAGTGTATTCCAAGACATACCGGGATTGCCTCCTAAGAGAGAAGTAGAATTTAGCATAAACTTAATAACAGGTTCGAATCCCATTACACTACTGACTTACCGTATGGCACCTACTGAGATGACGGAGCTGAGAACACAATTAGATGAGTTGCTTGCTTTGCAATTCATTCGACCGAGTTCATCACCATGGGGAGCACCAGTTTTGTTTGTAAAGAAAAAAAGACGAATCGCTTAGACTATGCATCGATTACCGAAAGCTAAACCAAGTGACAGTGAAAAACAAGTACCCATTGCCAAGAATAGAAGACTTGTTTGATCAATTGAAGGGAGCAAGATACTTCTCAACTGCGAATCAAATAAGAAGACATTATGAAGAAAGCATTTCGAATGAGTTACTGGCACTTTGAATTTGTGGTCATGCCTTTTGGGTTGACCAATGCTCCAGCAACATTCATGGACATGATGCAAAGGATCTTCAGACCATACCTGGACAAGTTCTTGGTGGTATTCATCGACAACATTTTGGTTTACTCCAAAACCAAATAAGAGCATGAAGAACATCTCCAACTTGCCTTACAAACTTTGGTAGATCACAAATTATATGTAAAATTCTCTAAGTGTGACTTTTGGAAGGAAGAAATGAAGTTACTAGGACATGTGGTGTCTAAGGATGGAATCACAGTTGATTCAAGCAAAGTTGAAGCGGTACTAAGTTGGGAATAGCCCAAGAATGTATCGGAAGTTCATAACTTTCTCGGATTTGTGGGTTACTACCGTCGATTCATTGAAGGATTCTCACGCATCGCAGTACCTTTGACCAAACTCACAAGGAAGGACGTGAAGTTCGTTTGGGATGATGCTTGCCAAAAAGCCTTTTCAACACTCAAGAAAAAGTTGACAACAACACCGGTACTAACAGTTCCTATAAGCGGCGTGAAGTTCGTAATCTATGCCAACGCATCGCTATCGAGACTAGGCCGTGTTCTAATGCAGGAATGGAAGGTAGTGGCTTACATTTCAATACAACTCAAAACTTATGAAAGAAACTACCCTACACATTGTAGACACCCCAATTTGCACGAAAATAATTGCTTTTTGATCTTTGCAGCTTCTGAAGGCTTGAGCTTGGCATTTGTTCATCTCTCGTCTCAGTTCCTAATCCCAAATCATTTGAACCAGAATTCTCATTGAAATCCCCAAAATTATATGAAATTAGCAAAATACCATCAGTAGACTCCATGTGCTTCGCCGTTCTCCAAATTCCATTTCTGACATTAGAAAAATATTTCGACTTCAAATTTGATATTTCCAAGAGAAATCCTTCCAATGGCTGTAATTCGGTTGAATTCTAAAATGGGCAGTGAGAGAGGTATTTTCGGTATTAATAAGTCAATTAAGTGGAGAGAGAATAAATAAAATAATAATAAAAAATAAAAAAGAGAAAAATGGTGTTTAGATTGTCATTGGATCAGTAAGATTAGGATCATGATTAATTAGAATTTAATTGGTTTAGGATTAGGATTAATTAGAAGTTGATTTAGATTTGGATTGGATTTAGAATAGTATTAAAAAAAGAAGAAGAAGAAGAAATTTGGGGAGGAAGAACCCGTATGGGGTTCTTCTTCCCCTTAGGGTTAGGAGATAGAGATGGAAGAGAAAGGAAAGCAAATTTAGGGATTAGATTTTGTAGAAAAGAGGATATGAGGATAGAGATTGAGAGAAGAGATAGAGCTGGAGATGGAGAAGGAAGGGATCACCGACGCTGCCCTTCTGCGGCTATAAAAAGGAATCGATCAGATCGGCAGAAGGAGGACAAAAAATCGGTGGAGGTTCAGAGGGGAGAAATCAAGAGAATCTGGTAAGAAAAATCTGCAAGCACCCTTCGTCTTCCTTTTCTTTGATAACCCAAACCTAGCAAAATTGAATTAACCTAACCCCTTTCTTGTTGATCCTCTCAACAAAACCCTCTAATCTACTCTTCGCCCCAACCAAAACCCACTTCACTGCCTAGTCAATTCAAACAAAAATCCCATCTTCATCCTAGAACCTATTCGTCAGCCATAGATCCTTCATCAAACCTAGTCTAAAATCCCATTCGAAACCTGTAGAAAAATCCTAGAACTTGTTCATCCAACCCGAAAATCCCCATCTAAACTCCATAAAAACCCCTACAAAACTTGGTCGAAATCCCATCTTTCCCCATTTCAAAATCCCCATTAAAACCCAACACAAAAATCCCAATTTTGTTTAGTTCGTCAACCACCTAAAACCCCCAATCAAAACTCTTCTCTGTTCGTCCCAATCGAATCCAACAAAACCCCATGTCAAAACCTAGCCAAAATCCTAGTAAAAACCTCTTAGCATAGATTTTTTCTGCAAAAATTTTTTTTGTTTGTCCAACCAAACCCAAACCGAATCCATCTTCTATCCTTGTTGTTCGTCCATCTAAAAAATCCAAATCGACCCACCTGATTTTCATTTAAACTCGAGGATTAATTTTAGATAATTGCTCAAGCTCCTAGGATGAGTAAGCCTGCAAGATCAAAACACAAAGAAATTAGGACTGGTTGCTACAGGTATTTATGTTTTATTATTTTTCTGAGTTGAATTCTATAATCATTGTCATTAATTTTTTCATATTTTCCTGAGTTGTGTTATTACTCGTGAAACTATGTTTCTTGAACGTACGGTTTAAATCTTGGAGACCTTGATCTTATTTTTGATGAAGTTCATATTTGTTTTAAGCATCTTGGAATCATAGGTTATGGATGTTTGGATTAGGTTTTTAGAAGTTTTGATTAGTTGTCTTTTTTCTTTTTTTTTATAATATTGTGTTCATTTAGGATTCTTTGGTTCTATATAGAGGTTTTAATTGATTAGGGTGGATTAGAATTATTCAGATTCATTTATTGGATATTTTATCTTTTATGTCCTAGGTCATATAAGAATTTTTATATTTTAGGTTTTTAGGACTTTCTTGATTTTTTTCTAAGTTCTTTTTATCACTTTAAGATTGTATTTTAATTGACCAAATAGAATTAGGCCAGGTAACCGGTTAAACCGGAAGAGAGTGGGTGCCTAACACCCTCCCGCTCTTTTAACTAAACCTCCCTACTCAATCTGGTTAGACCTTGTTTTAAATCATATTTTTAGGTCTATTTTGAGATAAAAGAGAAACTCATGGGTAACCATTTACACTTGAACCCAATGGATGGTAGCGACTCCTATTTACTCGATCTATCTAGGGTCCACCCAACCCGGGGTAGTTCACACACACGATCTAGAATTGGCGGCTATTGTCTTTGCTTTGAAGATTTGGCGACATCATCTTTTTGGTGGAACCTTTGAAGTGTTTTCAGATCACAAAAGCTTGAAGTACATATTCTCCCAAAATGACCTGAACATGAGACAAAGAAGGTGGATGGAGCTGGTCAACAACTACAACTTCTCATTGCAATATCATCCGAGCAAAGCAAACATTGTAACAGACGCACTCAGTCGGAAACCTCGAAGCACTGTAGCACTCATGATGATAAAGAATGGTGGATGTACGAAAAGCTTGCTGAATTCAACATCGAAGTTCGTGTAGCAGATCAAGGGGTGAGGTTGGGCAACATCCTTGCTAAACCAACACTCAAGACCAGAATCATTGAACTACAAGCAAAGGAAACATGGATGCAAGACTTGGCTAAGGATGCTGAACGACCAGATTGGACAAAGGAGGAAGACAAAAGCATCAGATTGAAGGGAAGCCTTTGTGTACCACACGATGAAGAGCTGAAGAGAGAAATTCTAGAAGAAGCTCACCATCCCGGAAGAACAAAGATGTACCATGATCTTCGACGCAGCTATTGGTGTTGACGAATGAAGGTTGACATTGAAGAGTTCGTGACAAAATGCATGGTTTGTCAACAAGTGAAAGCTGAACACCAAAAGACAACTAGAACACTCTAACCTCTACCAATTGGAGAATGGAAGTGGGAACACATCTCAATGCAATTCATCATGGGACTACCTAAGACCCGCAACAATCACGATATGATTTGGGTAATCGGGGACAGACTAACCAAATCAGCACACTTCAAAACGACAAGGACTTCAATGAACACTGACGATTTGGTAAGATTGTATGTAAAGGAGATCATCCAATTACATGGAGTACCCATCACAATTGTTTTAGATCGTGATTCCCAAGTCACTTCAAGATTTTGGGGAAGTTTGCACAAAGCTTTGGGAACTCAACTCAACTTTAGCACAGCATTCCACCCTCAAATTGACGGTCAAACAGAGAGAGTAAATCAAGTACTTGAAGATCTGCTGAAAGCATGCATTCTTGACTTCAAGGGAAGTTGAGAAGATCACTTGGCACTTGTAGAGTTCTCTTACAACTATAGCTACCAAGCAAGCATCGGAATGACACCATTCGAAGCGATGTACGGGAGACCTTGCAGATCACCATTATGTTGGAACGAGGAGAATGTACACATTCCCCTAGGACCGGAATTAGTTGTTCAAACAACGGAGAATATCAGACTCATTAGAGACCGACTTGCTAACGCTCAACACCGACAGAAGAGCTTTGCTGACTTGAGAAGAAGGAAGCCAGAGTTCATAGTAGGAGACTGGGTTTTCCTTAAAGTATCACAAACCAAATGAGTATTCAGATTTGGTAAGAAGGGTAAGTTAGCACCTCGATTTGTTGGACCCTTTGAGATTACAGAAATGATTGGAGATCGGAGAAGTGGTCTACAGATTGCGACTACCGTTTAGCTTAGACCTAGTGCATGACGTATTCCATGTCTCTATGCTAAGGAAGTACCATCCAGATCCAACAAGTGTGATTAATTGGCAAACAATTACAATCAAGGATAATGCAACCAATGAGGAGAAGCCCGTTGAGATTTTGGATCGAAAGGAGCAAGTTCTACGCAACAAGATAATACCAAAAGTGAAGGTTCTCTAGAGTAATCACGGAACATCGGAAGCAACATGGGAACTTGAAGCTGACATTCGGGAGAAGTACCCATAACTTTTCGATTGAGGTAAGCGAATTTCGAGGACAAAATTTTCTTAAGGAGGGTAGGATGTAATAACAAAAACAAAACAATAGGACTAATGAGTAAATAATAGAAGATTGTGGATTAATTTAAAATTTTAGTAACAACTGTCATGTTTGACCTTTGACCGATTGTGATTGGTGGGTTGGACAATTAGGAAACTAGGTACATCACACACAATCATAACTTCTAAAGTTAAAACATGTGGCTAGGATCTCGTAGGAGCTTTCAATCTCCAATTAAGGGCTGAGATTTAAAACTAGGAATTAATAAGTTCTCTCCATAAACTGGAATAGTAACAAAACTAGGATTCTGAAATAGGAATTAGTAAGAAATCAATTTAGAAATAAACCAATTAAGGCTCGAAAACTAATCTAAAGAGCTGAGATTCAAACTAACTAATCTAAGGGTGGAGATTAGACTTCCTGGAGTTTCTAATTCTAGAGTTCCTAAGTGCCTATATAAACACAAGATCTTAGGAGCTTGATTCATCACTAGAAGAAGAAGAGCAAGACCTATGAATTCTCAACATCAATCATCAAATCAAGGTAAGTATTCAAGTCTTAATTTATTTTTGATTTAATTAGGTGTCACGCCTCGGATCCCGATGCCCAAATCTTGAGATGGGTGGCACAAATCACAAGGTGCGACCTTCGGGTTCCCAACCATGGAACGCGGCTCAACAACCAGAACAAAAATAATATAAGTCTATAAAAGCTTTCATTAAACCAATTAGAGTGCGGAAGTAACTATTAAAATCCAATACATCAAAACTATGTTAATGGCTTCATAAGAGCCTACAAACCAAAATAACTACTCAACTAGCCTATTACATCCAATCTTTGATATGAAATAGAGAAAAACAAGTAAGCAGCATCAAATCCACGTAATCATCCAATCTCCTTAACCAGCAACATAAATAGGTTGTGTGAGCTTGGAATGCCCAATAAGAAGCAATTTTGTCATCCATCCCCTTAGCATAACGTTAGTCCAAATAAACACATCATATCATAGCAATCATCATGGAGATCATACAATCGCATGCTATCAGAACATAAAAGTATCATGGAAATAACATGGAATGAAGACAATTCACACAACACTATATCATACCAACTCCTGGCATCATAACCATAGTATTAACACAATCACATGCTTAAATATCAGCAACCAAACATTATGAACTCCACAAACTCCACTATGCCCATGAGTCAATAACCATGATATCAACAAGGCAATATCCATATGCTCTACAATATCAGCAAATTAATATCATACTAATCAAGTCATATCACATAAGAATTCCACACTTGGAAAGCAGAACCCATTCATGTAACTCCACATTGTCAATCATATATGTATGAGAAAGCACTCCACTATTCAGTGATCAGCCGGTCCACAATCTCCACCAACACCCCGGTCCACGATCTTACGGTCCATATGTCTCCACATTCAATTACCCCACGTGTACATCGTGGTTTTGTAGGATTCGCAACCTACTGGGCTCAATTTCTGAAGCTATTTCGTAACCTTTTAGGGAATTTACACCCAAGGGCGAGTACCCTTAACCTTTTAGGGAATTAAACACCCAAGGTCAGTTAACCATAACTTTTTAGGGGATTGATACCCAAGGATAGTTTATCCATAACTTTTTAGGGGATTAACAACCAAGGACAGTTAACCATAAAGCAACGAATCCACAATTCCAATTCCTCGCTGCCCAGTTGTCTAGACGAGCCATCAAACAAACCAGTAGGATTACCCGTGATAATATTCTTCGGAAGCTACTCGTGTGCACATACACACGAATAATCCTTGGGACACTATCACACGTGTCCTTTCCAACAATCAGTTGGATCTCCGGTGATAACACCCTTCGGAAGCTACTCGGGCGCCCATACACCCGAACAATCCTTAGGAAGCCATCACAGGAATCATTTTCAAGGAATATCATGCATAATAAACACATGCTAGCACAACCCATTGAATCCACATCTATATTCATATCACGCATTATCACATCATGCATCATCACACAAATGCGGAGTCACCACTCCCAAGTCAATAGGTTCAGATTCTCATGCCAAACAAATGTGGAAAACAACCTGTGTGTCAGTCCATGCTATTCGGTGGAGCTGCTGGTGGACCAGAGCCTATCAAAGGGTCAGAATAAACTAAATTTAAGGTTCTGTCGGTGGACCGGATTCTACCGAACAGTCTTTGTGTTTTTCTCAGGTGTTCGGTGGACTGGAGCCTACTGAACACCCAATTTGGCATGTTTTCATGTCTTTGTCAGTGGACCGAAGCCTACTGACCTGTCACTTTTCTGGATTTTTCAGCTTCGACGAATAGTTGGTATTTTGGTCATATCTTCTTAAATACTAATGGGAATCGCTTCAAACTTGTTTTGCTATGTTTCTAAAGAACAGGGGATTCAGAATAAAATACAAAATAAATTATTAAAAATATATAGATGGGTCCAATAATCGAGGGTTCAGATTTGTACAATTTCCAGGGTTTTTGTCACCCATCTTTTGGTATCCGATTCCATTCCCATATGTGTTAATAGTCCAAAATCAATCATATTAGCATCCATCACATCAACAAAACATAACCTATCAATCTATTAACATTATAATCAAACTTAACATGGATCAAAGCATATATACATATATATATATTCATAAATTTTGGAAATCACCTAGCATACTATCAAGTTCATAACACATAATCAAACACACATATATTGGCATAAAACAACCTTAATGTAGTTCATGATCCATGATAGCAATAATAAACATATAATCGATCATTAATGATTTCCGAAACTCCAAAAAGAATTATACAGAAAAATACAACTTACATCATTCGATAAATCTGATATCAATTCTACATGTTCCTCTTCAATTGCCTCTTCTTCTTCTCTAGTTCCAGCCAAAGCCTCCTTTCTTTCGTTCCTCTCAAACTCCAAACCTCTACTTCATCTCTCCCAAAAACACTATTCACGTCACCCCTTCTACCCTCCTATATATAACCTCCTCTAGTTACTAAATTACTTCATAAATTCTTCCTAACTTCCCACATGCATACCCAATCTAAAAGGCAAGCTTCTCACAAAGAATCCTTCCTAAACACAACTCCTAAAAAGAAACTCACCTCCTATTAAAATAGAAACTCCCTCTCCCATTCTAATCCCACTTCAATTAGAATCTCTCCTTAATACCAATCCTCATTTAAAAGTACCAACCTATCCTTGCTAAACCAAATCTAGCTTCTATTTCTAGACTCACGCGTTCCACTCAATTCCAACAATTATTATTATACTTAATTACACCATACTCCCCCAAGCTAACCACAAATAACAATCTAACTCCCAATGTTCTAATTCACTAAGGAAACCATACTATAAAAATAGCAAATTACCAATAAGCCCTTATTAATTCTTTTTAATTACAGCTTAGTCCAATACTTCATTACTATAACATATAGTCACCATCGATTAAAAATCCAATTTCATTAATGTTTAATTAACTCAATTAAATAATCACACAATAATTATTATTATTAATTTTCCGAATCTGGATTATTAGATTAAGAGTACAAAGTTACTTTCTTTGAGTATGAAGTATTTTAATGGTTTTCAAACTAATTTTTTGAGTTTTAAAGTTAGGACATGGTAAGCTTAATTTAAGTTTTGTTCTATGAAGTATTATTAATGGGTTTTGTGCGGAATTCCATACTAACCAATGTTACTTGATCATGCTTTGTGTTTAAAGTTCAAAAGAAAAAAAATTGGAGTTTTTGCTCAAACCACAAGGTTCGGCGGACTTCTCGGTCTGCCGAGCAGTGTACCGAACACTTTCAGGAGACCTCGGCGGCCTACTCGGCCTGCCGAAACCTTACCAAGCCCCACATAACACTTCTTAGGCCCCTAGAAAAGCTACTGAGACCAACTCGGCATGTCGAGTGCCACAGACATTTATTTTGGTCACTGGAAAAGTTACCAAGACTTAACTCGGCATACTGAAAGGCATGCCGAGCCAGGCTTAGAGACTAGAAAGGAAAAACCCATAAACCAAATAGGGGAGTTCGGCGGAATTCTCGGCTTACCGAAAAAGCTATCGAGCCAAACATAGAACCACTTGGCAGACCAAGGGGAGACCTTCGGCATGCCGAGATTTACCAAAGTTGTTCGTTTAAGTTGAAATTTCACACTTACTTATTTCGACCTAATTAGACTGATTATAATGTTAGTTTTGCTAAATTATGATTATTTCATATAGTTACTTCTTTATGAACCTAAATGCTATGTTTGATGAACATATGATATTTTGACTTGCTTTCATATTGCTTACATATTCATTGATTATGTTAATTAGTCCATATTACACATTGTACACATACTTTGATTGCTTAGTTAATGCGCACATTCTCACTTGCACAGTATTAGCTTCATGACATTAGATTTAGTCTGAATGCCTTACCCTTGATGTGAATCCATACTTCTGGATTTCATGATGATTAAGAGAGTATTATGATTTGGAAATCATAATATGTGAGGAGACTTACATTTTTATGTGTTGAGGGACTCGCTATTCCAACATACCTACTTTTTGTCCTATGGACTATTAAGGAGTGAAATTATGTTGGTTATTTAATGAGTATGATTCCCTGAGGATAGTTTACATTGGTGAAACCTTGGATATTTGCCCTTGATAAAAAATAAGTGAGAGAATTGCCCTCTAGGTCGAAACCCTTAGAACTATGATGTGCACATAAAATATCTTATTTTTGAAAGTTGCCCTGTATGGGGGGGATGGTTCGTTAAGACATCTTGTTCAAAGAGGGATTGATCTCGTGGGAACTTACATATTAATGTACCTAACAACTTGCATTGCATATTAGATTGTTTGTTTAGATTACACTTGGTGATTATACATGTTAGATGCATAGCGTTCATTGCATTCATTAAAACTTGACCTCATGCATATTTAGCACATATCACATTATTCACTTGTATATTCAGCACACATCACATGTTATATTGCATACTCTTCACAGATCACATGATTTACTTGTTTACTATTTATATGGATTACCATTGAAGAGTGGCATTGTCTCTACTTCAATCTTAAATATTGTTAGTCTTGTTTACTTACTGGCTAAGTGTAGTTTACGCTTTCAAGCAACCATAGTTCAAGAATTATAGAGGAGGATTACTTGGACTATAGAGACCAAGCCGTGGAACAAAGTTTTGATGAAGTTACTGATTTTAACGAAGAAGTTAAGTAGGGATTCTATTAGATTTTGTTGGCTTGCATGCCAAAGTTTATTATTGGCTCTTGTTAAGCCTTACTTTATTTAGGAGTTTGAATTGAGCATGAACCTAGATGATTTGTTTATTTCCGTTGTATGTTATGTTATGTTTTGGTTGTAAGAACTATATTTAACTTATTTTTCAGTATTATATAATATCTTGAATTTCTTTTCATGATTTGGTTATGTATTGACTACCACTCCCATGTAAAATGGGGTGAGAGTCACATTTCAGACTTCTAAGGGACTCCTCTGAGATCTCTTAAGTTTGGGATGTGACATTGAAGACCCATCCATGTATTCGTTATGCACGAGGAACAAATATACAAATAGTTGCAAGAATTGAGCCTGGTAGGTTGAAAATCCTATAAAACCAGGATGTACACTTGAGTTATAAGAGAGTTGTATTCAACTATATTAAAATGAATGCCCTGTAATTGTTATTACATGATAAGAGAGTGTCGTCCAATTGTAATAAAATGGATGCTAAGGTAACTTGGAACCGGCTGATCATCGGGCTAGGAAGTGCATTAGTTTGCATTCATACTGTGGGTGTTGCATCACTTGTATTGAGCATCATGTTGCATTAGCATTCACTCATCTTATCTTTCACTATGATTTATTATCCCTTTGTACTTGCTGTTATCATTATTCGTGTAATGATGTGGATAAATGCTAAGACTTGAATCATGATGTATGACTGTATTTCTCTCATTTTTAATTGTATCGTATGATTGCTGTATTTGGTTTTGGACTAACGGTATTCCATGAGAATGGATGACAGTTATGATTCTCACTGGTCATTCTAAGCTCACGTAACATTTTATGTTGCAGATTTAGGTGGGATAAGGATGAATAAGAGCTAGACGTTGTAGTGTGATTTGCTTCAGTTTTAGTACTTTATGTTTATGTGGACATGGATACATTTGTTGTAATAGGATAAGTCTTTCATTGTTTTCTTTGTTAAGTTGTGTTTACAGCTCATCTGAAGCCATGGATTGATTTAATTTATATTTTTGCTTCAGTACTTTGATGGTTTAATAAGAGTAGTTAATATTACTTTTATTATTGGTGTTTTGTCTTGGTGATCCACGTTCCACAGTTGGGAACCCGAAGGTCTTACCTCGTGATCCTTGCCGCCCGCATAAGGATTTGTGCCACGAGATCCGAAGTGTGACACCCTTGGTCTAAATCCTCTTTCATTTACATATGAGAAAGCTCATTCGTCTCTCTTCTTCCATTCTGATTCGGTTGTATCTGTAAAAACCTTTCTCAAATAATCTAACATCTTCACCTCTGGACATCATCCTTCCACTTTGGCGAAGCAAGGAAAGCTAGGGTTAATAACATGCATTTCCATGGAGATTTCCTTTCAGTCAATTTCTACGATTGATTGCATGATAGATTTGCTACTCTTTAATGGCTGATACATTCGCTACTTTTTTTATAATGAATGTTGATCAATCAATACATGGTGCAAGCATTCCTCTGCAAATGTTCAGTAATTCTTGTTTTCCATTCAAATGTTTGTGGCTTCACTTTTTTCATCTTCTTCTCTCTTTTGTGTGTGTGTGTGTGCTCGTATATATGTATTATTGGACAAATAAAAAGATCCAAATTCTCACATTCTCTCTGCCTAGTAAAAAAATCAATATATGGAACGAACAAATAGTTTCTTGTCTACAATAATTTGAATCATGTAATCTAGATAGAAACTCAGGTGGAGAAACAGATGTTAAGTTGCTTACAACAATCATCCCATCCCATCCTTTCAAATTATGGAATCAATTCGCTCGGCAAATTGGCATTTCAAAATTTCCTTTTACATTTCTTTCTGAATGATGGGAAGTTACAATGGTACAGACACAGGTGCCTGGATTAGTGAAGAACCTGCCCATTGCTTGCTACTGACTCTATCACAACAAACCCTATAAACCTCTCAGCTGACATGTGCAATCAGTAACCAACCATTAATTCATAATTTCATATCCCATATCAATATGCATCCCTATAATAAACCTAACCCACTATAGATTAATACATTTTAACTTGTAACTATTTATACGTGCCTTGTCCTCTGATCTCCTCAAGGTGAGACTAAAGTGTTATCTCAGCCGGTCAGCATCAACCTTTGGTACTTAAACTTCATCATGCATCAATTGGACTCAACTCAAAATCCTTTTAAGTAAATTCAAACTTCTAATGGGAAATAAGCATGTAGCGAGAGTGAAATAGGCAATTAAAAAATGCCAGAAATAATTACATTTAGGCTCTGTTTGTTTCATCGGAAATTAAGTTTTACAATTTTTTTCTTTTTTTTTTGGAAAATAATTTTCGCCAAAAAATAGTGGAAGTTGTTTTCCTCCAATTTTCTGACTATCAATAAAATATTTTCTAGAATTTGAAATTTTACTTTGAAACAAACACGAGGAAAACTTAAAATTTCTAAAAAACATTTTTTTCCTCCAATTTCCGGTGAAACAAACACAGCCTTAGATCAAACAGAAAACAAATTTTAGGAGCATAACAATGTATTGTTATGACCAATTAAAGGAAGCATCTTCACGACCTCAAAATTTGATCCTGAAAATCCACATTTCAATATTACTTCAGAAGTTTGCCAAGGATTTTCCACTTTTCTAATGTAAGACTAACATAGTTATCTCACTGATCACTGGAAAAAAAAAACAATATGACTACATAGCTCATCCAAGAAAAGCTGATTCAAATATCCTCAATTGGGTCAACTCTAGCAGGCAGATTCAATAGCAGATTAAGGTAAGTTCCCATGATGATAGAAAGTTGTATTAATTAAATCAAAGGAAAAGGAAAGTGCATACAAATAGAAAAAGCAAGAAAACCCAACAATTGCAAGATCGAGGTGTCTGTAGGAGGCAGTGGAACGAGCAATGATGTCATGAAAGCTTCCATGCAGAGCAGAGATTTGTAGAGATCGCAGCTTCAGTTTGCTTGTGAGAGGGAAATGAGGTCCTGTGAAAATACCACTCTTCTCCACGTGTAGAACGAGCATTAAATACAACGGAGTTCACAAGGTGTGGTGACTCAGTGGAACCCGGTGTGAACCTAGTGGGATGAGTGAAACGAGTTGGGACCGAGCCATTGGTGATTGACTCCATGATCATTGCAAGTTCAACATCCTTTAGTTCAATACGTTCTTCAGATTTGGAAGAAGAAACTGGTGTAGATTGTTTCAAAGGATTAGCTTGAATCAACAAGCCATACTGTTAGCTGGGTGATAGGCTGGGGGGAATGAACATTGTCCGCATTCAATGGTGTCGGACAGTTGGATAAAGCATGTCCAACGAATCCACAAGAGAAACAAACTAATGGTAAATGTTCATACAGGAAGTGTAGCCATACTTTTATCATCACTAGGACCGAGTATATATATATATATATATATGTCCCTGAAGGGACTGCATGATCTTAGCACTCTCAATCAGTTGTCTTTGCTCCACCCATAAATGGTGTGGACAAGATCAGTTTGGGACGATGGTTTCATCAAAGCATCCTAAATACTTTTATTACGTACGAGAATCTTTTTGTTTGTAAGAAATTGAGTTTTAATACAACTCTAAGAAGTAACAAACGGATTTTAGTAAAACAATGAACAAAAAAATAGTTATACCTTGTGTTGAAATGCTTGTATGCAACGCAGGGTATAAGCATTTCAACACGGGTACAACAAATCTTCTAAAGAGAAAATGCTCTCGTTATAAATAGCTTTTGCTTTTAGTAGTATTATATATAAATAGTAATAATAAAAAAGAGACAATATAAATAGGAGTGAAGCGCTGAAGTTTTAAGGGAAAAATGAAATTTGCCCTTCCATTCGTCTCAACTCTAAAGTATTTATATAATCAATCGACTAAAGGAGGTTGGTCCGAGTGGGAGCGACTCGGGTCGCTTAAGCAAGTGGCCTCGAGTCCCTGTGGATGGAGCAAACCTTGTTGGGAGAGTCCCCGCTTCGGCGCCCGACCGTACCTCGGAAGAATAGTGCGAAGCCCGGGGATACCTTGGAAACCGAAAAAAAAAAATATAATCAATCGCTCACCACAAGAGCACACAAGTATAAAAGTCAGACAGAACTCGGCAAAACGAAACAGAGGACCCATTCCGATACCCCAGAAAGAAAAAAAAAAAAAAAAGAAAAAGAAAAATTAAGGCACACTTGGTCTTTGTTTACCTGATTCATTTGTCTAATTGCAGAGGTGGGTTTGATTTGAAAATGGCGGTAAGAGCACCCTTTACAGGGTTGAGCTTGGCATCGTCTCCTTCTCCTTCGTTACAAGCCTCTCATACAGGGGTTTTCTTCCTCAGCAGACCGCTCAAAACTTCTTTTTTCAATAATGGGGGTACGCGTTTTCTGTTTATCTGAGTTTCTTGCCTGTTGGGTTTGTCTCAGTTTTTGTCGCGATCTTCAGTTGGTGAAGGATGAAATACTATCTCTACTATTCGTGCAATCTGTTAATTTTTCGTGAATTCTAATCATTTTTCATTCTGGAGTTAGTTGAATTTAGAAGACAGTGTTGATTTTTATTTTGTTCTCAGAAAGTTCAAAAAAAAGAATGACATATTTATTGAATTGAAGAAATGTGTGATTGTTTAGGTTGGGTTCAATAATTGTTGGAATTATCCGTGTTTCCTTTTTTTGGTTAATGGGTTTTTGAAATTTATCAGATTGGGTGCGATCCCTATTGCATTAGGTTAAGTGATAGAGTGAATCGGCATATTAGTCAACATGTTAGTAAGCATATCTGTCAACATAGTATTTGTTTTTGTTTCGATTTTGGAGTTGCATTTCTGTTTTGGAGATTGCATATTTACTTTGGAGATTTGGTATGATTTATAGTGTCTCTAATACGTTAGCTATAGGAAATATTGGGTAATTGTCTATAGAGTGGTGTATGGAGGAGGAGATTCAAGAAGTATGTTATTGAGTTCCTAAGGTGGACGATCACCTATACAAGTGATCTCGTTCTTCTTCCTTTAGACTTTTTATTCTTATTTCATCAGAGAAATTCCTAAATTTTTGTTACGAATTGTAAAAATTTGGTATTAGAGCTGTGGTTGTTTAAGATGACACAAGAAGCAAACATGGATAGAGAGTGAAGGCAGATTTATAGAGACCAAGTTGAGGCTGCTGAGAGAGGCACTAGAGAAAATGGATAGACAGATAACAGTGTTGGAGAAACAGGAACAACTTGTTACCAGCATAGTAGGTAAGCTGGATGCCCTAGTAATGAACAAAGTCCCTATTGTTGGTGTATAAAAGCTGAACTCTGGGGTGGTTGATTCTTTGTGTGGGGTTAGTAAGCTGGCTTGAAATCGCTCCAGAAAATTATGTTGACCTGAATCAGAGGGCTAAACGTCATTCTATGATAGGTGAAGGTGAACATTTCGGGTCAGCAAGTTGAACACGACATCTTCAAACTGACTTCCCTCGATTTGATGGAGAAGATCCCTTGGGGTGGCTTTTTCAGGCTGAACAGTTCATGATATATAACAGTATACCAGATAGGGAAGTGGTAGAGATGGCCACGATACATCTTTGGGGAGATGCTGTCCCTTGGTAACAATGGCTGGTGCGAAATTTCAGGGAAGTTAACTGGTCATAATTTACTATGGCCGTAAGGCGCTTTTTTACCCTGTTTGGGAACTGTGAACAAATTAATTCTACAGGTGTATTGGTTAAATTACGACAAACCTCAACTGGACATATTTTTAGACCCAGTTTGAAAGACTATCAAACCAGATCCAAGGCCTACCAGAAGGAAGGAGTACGGCTCCTTCAATCTGTTAACCTTATGAAGGCTTTCGAGTTTGCACGCTTGCAAGAAAAAAATGTGAATGTGTCACACAAGTTAATTAAGCCACCGATGCCTAGAGGACCAATTCCTCTACCAACCCTGTCTCTAAGGGAAGCACGTTACCAACATTAGAGATGGTGGAAAGGGGCAGGAAGGGACTTTGTTATAATTGTGACAAATGTTTCACTCCTAAGAATCAGTGAAAAGTTTGTCTTGCTGTGTTAGAGGGGTTTGAAGACAATGAAGTTCAAGAAGAAGGTACACCTTTCTTAGGAGGAACAAAAGGATGATGCTGAAGCTTATGGATCAAGGGCAATGCACATTCTTCGTTCTTTGAGGGCCTGACCTGCATGGGTCTCCTCATTGATTCAGGTGCTACTCACAATTTCATCAGTCCTGAGTTTGTAAAGATGGTTGGATGCCAAGTAGTACCTTAATAACTGCTTTTAAGTGATGGACCTGATGGTTGCTCTAGGTGAGTGGTTGAAGACAATCAGTTATGCTTGAAAATGCTTGTCTTGCTGCAGACATTCAGACATTTGAATGTTTGGTAGAATGCTATGTGTTTCCTTTTGAGGGGGTTGTGATTTAATATTGGAGGCTCAATTGATTGTCACTTTAGGAGAAATTGGTTGGGAATTTTCAATTTTATGGATGTGTTTTCCAGTTAAAGGTGAGGAGTACATCCTGCATGGGTATAAGGAAACCAAAACTGAAATTCTTAGTCTGGTCAAGAAAAGGATCACTCAGAAGGGCGCAACAGGATGCATGCACAATTATGATTCATAGAAGGTGAAAAACCTCTGAACAAAGTCCTTCAAGTTGTTGGGATTGCTTGAACACTATGAAGAAGTTTTTGAGGAATCAATGAGATTATCGCTGGTCTGCTCACATGATCAGTCTGTCGAATTAGAACCTGGAAGTAAACCTGTAAGCGTGAGGCCATACCAATATCCTTATTTCCAGAAGAATGAAACTGAAAATTTTGTGAAGGAGATGTTGGATGCAGGGAGAATGTGTGTTGACAATTAAGCCTTAAATAAAATAACTGTTAAAGAAAAATATTCAATTCCAGTGGTGGTTGGGACCGATGGGTTATTAGATGAGCTTCATGGTGCTTGCTTCTTTTCCAAGTTGGATTTTCGATTAGGATTCCACCATATCAATGTTCGGGAGTAGACATACCAAAAACAGCATTTTAAACACATGAAGGACATTATGAATTTTTAGTAATACCATTTGCGCTCACAAATGCCCCTTCAACCTCTCAAGGGCTGATGAATGATGTGCTTGAAGATTATTTGAGGAAGTTATGCTCATTTTTTTCAAAGATATTTTATAATGTAGTGCCACTTGAAAGGAAACCTAGAACATTTGTAAAGGGCGTTAAGAATCTTATGAGACCACAAACTGTTTGTTAAGAAGTCAAAAGGCACATTCTGCTCAAATGTTGAGTATTTGGGGCATATCATATCACATGAAGGGGTGGAGGTACATCCTTAGAAGATTGCAGCTATGGTCAGGTGGCCTAAGCCAAAGAATATGAAGGGATTGCAGGGTTTCCTTGGTTTGTTTGGATATTGTTGAAGCACACAACGTACTCTTCTCGATTAGAGAGCACTTTTTTATGAATTAGGGTAAACCATATACAAGGAAGACATAAAGAGATGGGCTTATGGGCTTTAGGCCCTTTAGCTATTCTAACACTCCCCCTCAAGTTGGAGCATAGATATTATTCATGCCCAGCTTGTTACAAATGTACTCAATTCTGTTCCCAGTTAATGACTTAGTGAATACATCAGCTAGTTCATAGTTGCTCCGCTGTCCTCACATGTTGCAACGATATTTCTCCACCTTGTAGTTTTTCTCTTACAAAATGACAATCAACCTCAATATGCTTAGTCCTTTCATGAAACACAGGATTAGATGCAATGTGAATAGCTGCTTGATTATCACACCATAACTTTGATGAATTCGTTGGGGGGTATCCTACTTCATTCAGAAGCTGTCGCAAATAAACAATTTCACTAGTAGCATGAGCCATAGCTTGATACTCAGATTCTGCACTAGAACGAGCTATCACCAGTTATTTCTTACTTTTCCAGGATACTAGATTTCCTCTTACAAATATGCAATATCCAGTAGTAGATTTCCGATCACTAGGAGATCCTGCCCAATCCGCATATGAGAATCCTTCAATATTCATATGACCTTGATTATTGTATAGTAGATCCCTACTCGGAGTACCCTTAATATACCGAAGTATATTCAAGATTGCATCCTAGTGGGGAACTCGTGGAGCTGCCCTGAATTGACTAGTTACACTCACAAAAAATGCAATATTTGGACGAGTAACTGCTAGATAATTCAGTTTTCCAACAAGCCGTCTATACTGCTCAAGATCAATAAATAGTTCCCCATCTTCTGGAGACAATTTCACACCAGAGGCCATAGGAATATTAGAAGGTTTAGCATCTAACATTCCTGTATCACGCAGCAAATCTAAAGCATACTTCTTCTGGGACAAAAAATCCCACGATGACTCCTAGCAACTTCCACACCCAAGAAATATCTCAAAGGACCAAGATCCTTAGTCTGAAATTGACTTTGCAGAAATACTTTCAGAGAAGATAGACCTGTAGTGTCACTTCCTGTGATGACAATATCATCCACATAGACCACCAAGAGAATGCTCCCTGTATTAGACTGCCGAAAGAAAACCAAATGATACTTGGATGCTCTTTGGAGACCAAATTTCAACATCACCTCAGTGAATCGCCCAAACCAAAAACGAGGCGATTGCTTTAGACCATATAGAGACTTTTTTAACCGACAAACTCGATCAGACTCCCCTGAGCAACAAAGCTGGGCGGTTGCTCCAAATACACCTCTTCCTACAAATCACCATCAAGAAATGCATGCTTAACATCCAGTTGATGTAAAGACCATCCGTAGGACGCTACAAGAGAGATAACAAGCCGAACAGAAGCCAACTTTGCAACCGGTGAAAAAGTGTCGGTATAATCAACACCATAAGTCTGAGCATACCCTTTGCAACTAACTGAGCTTTGAGACAAGCAATAGACCCATCGAGGTTCATTTTAACCACATACACCCATTTGCATCCAATCGATTTCTTCCCAGGGGGCAAGGGTACTAAATCCCATGTTTGATTAGTCTTAAGAGCTGTCATCTCATCTAACGTGGCCGCCTGCCACCCGGGAGATGAGAAGGCCTTAGACAAAGAGTGAGAGATTGAGACAGCATCCAAGGTAGAAATAAATGCCTGTAGAGTCGGAGACATGCCTGCATATGAAACCGAGGCTGATATAGGATACTTAGCACAATCACGACAACCCTTCTGAAGAGAAATAGGGAGATCAAGATCAGCCGGTGGATCAGTCAACAAGGAGTCCAATACAGTAGAGGGTGGCTCAGGAGCAGCTACGGGAGAGGAACCAAAAATTTTGCGAGAGCCACAAGCATATGTCTGAACAATAGGACTAATAGGTGTGACAGATGGACTCGGAGGTACTCGTATGAGATCGTACAATAGGAACTCATCGAGTCCAGACAACTCAGATGCACTAGAGGATGGCGAGAAAGGAACAAACTCACGGAACGCGACATCAGAGGATACCAGATACCGTCCCAACTCAGGAGAATAGCACCGATAGCCCTTTTATGTATGAGAATAACCAAGAAAAATATACTTTAACGATTTCGGATCGATCTTCGTCACTTGAGGTCAAATATCCCGACAATAACAAGTACATCCAAACATTCTAACGGGAAGAGAATGTAAGGGCTGACGTGGATACAAAACACGATGAGGAATTTCCCCCTGAAAGACAGACGAAGGCATCTGATTTATCAAATATGTTGCTGTAAAAACATCACCCCAGAATATTTTGGGCACCTGCATATGGAACATAAGGGCCTGTGCTACTCCATAAGATAACCCACACCATTCTGTTGGGGTGTCTCTGGACAGGATGACTGGTGAATAATGCCTTGAGTTGTCATGAAAGAAACAAGGGGACCAGACAAAGACTCACGAGCATTATCACGACGCAATATACGAATAGGGATGGAAAATTGAGTACGTATCTCAGCATAAAATGCACAAAAAATAGACAATAATTCAGAACGTTGTTTCATTACATAAATCCATGTAACTCGAGAATAGTCATCCACAAAAGTAACAAAATAACGAAAACCAGATTTTGACAGGACAGGACAAGGACCCCAAATATCATAATGAACTAAATCAAAAGGAGCACATGCTCGTTCATTCGGACTCGACACATATGACCTGCGATGATGTTTCACAAACTAACACGACTTACAGAAAAATTCTGGTAACGACACCAGGGACAGGCATAGACGCTTCAAATTGGGAAGAGCAGGATGACTAAGCTAACAGTGAAGCTCCAAAGGAGTGGGAGACAGGTCGGAACACGCTGCAGAATTTTGTCCCTCTTCCAGCACGTAGAGACCTCTTGAAGTACGACACCCCTACCAATCTTCCGCCTCGTCGAACGATCTTGAAACACACAATGATCAGTGTAAAATGTAGCCAAGCAATCAAGCTCTTTCGTAAGAGCACTAACAGACATAGTGTAAAGGATCGGACCGGGACAATACCCGAGTCGGAACCGATCCTTATTTGTTGCTAAATATACTGACTCGGTCCGATCCCGATACGGATCGGGAGTTCCAACTCGGGGCATAACGGGCTGAGCGAAGCATACGAGAATAAGCCTCCATCAATGAAGATTCACGACTTGCTAGAATCTGGGATCTAGCGGGGTTAAATTCTGATCTCAGACCACTCAGAAAAGCCATAACTGCTAACTGTTCCTGCTGCTATCTCATCTGATTAACATCCGAAGTCAATGGCATCAAGACATTAAGCTCTTTATATACCCTTTTAAACGCAGCAATATAATCGTTAACTGAGATATCGCCTTGCTCCGATCTGAAAAAAGAAAGGGATATATCATAAAGACGATTCATTTCGTCTCTACCAGATTACAATACCATAAGATATTCCCACAGTTCCTTAACCGTATCACAATGTGTTACCAAGACAGATACCTTGGGTTCCATAGAGTTAAGTAACTGATTATATAATCGAGCATCATCGCGCAACCAAATTTTCGTACCTACTGGATCTATTTTGTTATCAGGAGAGTTCCCCGTAAGATGCTCCTCCTTGTCCATGCCACGAATAGCAAATACAATAATTTTACGCCAATGCTGAAAGTTGTTCCCTTCTAAGCGTTGATCGATAATACAAATAGACGATGACACAATTTCAGAAACAACTTGTTTTGGTTCAGCCGGATTTTGTTCGGAGGTACTCATGATGATATCGCAACCCAAAAAAAAACAGCAAATAAAAGTCTCACCAAACAGGAGAAAGTAGGGGGAATTCGCACCCCTCCACACACCAGTCACGATCAACAGCAACCCTTTCGGTAGGCTCAAAACACTGAGCAAACCACATATAGCTCTATACGAGTTGATCCATCAAAGGACAACACCCAACAAGGAGAGAGAGAGGTAGCGAGTCTATTTGGGGAGAACCGAAAGGTAGCGAGAGATCGCTACCTCACGATTTTAGCAGGCGAGAGACAGAAAAAATAAAAGAAACGAAGAGGAGAGAGAAAGAAAGAAAGAGAAAAAAAGAGAGAAAGAAGAAAGGGTTCAGCGGCGGCGGCGGCGTGAAGAAGAAGGATTAGGTTTTTTTTTTCGTTGGAAGCTCTGATACCATGTTGAAGCACACAACGTACTCTTCTCAATTAGAGAGAGCACTTATTTATAATCAAGAATTAAGGTAAACCGTATACAAGGAAGACATAAAGAGATGGGGCTTATAGGCTTTAGGCCCATTAGCTATTCTAACAGATATTATGGAAAATTCATTAAAAATAATGAGAAGTTTAGTGCACCACTGATAGCCATCACAACGAAAGCTGCCTTTAAATGGGGTTTGAAAGTAGAGAAGGTGTTTTGAGATTCTAAAACTGCTATGACCAAGGTGCCCCAATGGTAGCTTTACTATACTTCACCATGGCATTTGTTTTTGAGTGTGATGCTTCAGATCAAGGTTATCAAAACTCCCAAGCGATAGACCTAGCCATCGCTTAGGCGCTCGCCTTGGCGACATTTAAAAAACAAATATAATAATAAATTCCATATATATCAGAGAGAGGGAGGCTACTGCCTCAACTCAGAAAACTGAAAAAAAGGTTGAAAGAGAGAGAGAGAGAGAGAGAGAGAGAGAGAGAGAGAGAGGAAGAAGAAGAAGAAATGACATACCTGGTTCGTGTTCCTCTGGTTTTGCCTTAGGGTTTTGAACTTCAGGTCTTTCAACTTCTTTTGTTTTGTCAATACTTCAACTCATACCTGGTTATGTCGGGTTATTAAGTCTTTAACCTTTTTTTGTTAGGAAAAGCTTTAATTTAATATGCTAAAAATAAAATATAATTAAACTTTAATTAAAATAAAATAATTAAAAAGTCAATTTAACAACCGGGCGACCGCCTGGGCAAATTAGGCAACTAGGCGGTCGCCCAGTTATCCAGGCGCTCGCCTAGGTGTGGTTAGCCTAGACGGGCATCACTTGGACCCTTGGAAAATTGCTTGGACGCCTAGGCAGCCTAGGCGACCGCCTTTAATAACTATGCTTTAGATAGAGGAATTGGTGGAGTATTGATGCGAGAAGAATGCCCCAATATCATTACGAGCAAGGCATTATCTGGGAGGAGCTTAGCATTTTCCAGGTATGAGAAGGAAATGATTTCAATTCTACATTCAGTGACCAAGTGGAGACCCTACCTTGTGGGGCACTGCTTCATCATTTGCACAGACCACAAGAGTTTCAAATATCTGCTAGAACAGAGAATAACTACCCCTTCTCAGCAAAAATGGCTACCAAAACTGTTGGGGTAGAATTATGAAATTCAATACAACCATTGATTGAAAAAGTCAGCAGCTGATGCACTTTAGTGGCAAGTTGAATTTGGAGAGATTGTTGCTATTTCCTTTGAATTTGGAGAGGTTGCCGCTATTTCTTTTGCAATTTCAAACGGATGGACAAGGTTAAGGAGAATTATGAGAATGATCCTAAACTGAAAGAGGTTGTGCAGAAATTATAATCGGGAGAGGACATCCCTGGTTATACCTTATAGAAAAGACAAGATAGACTTTAACCAGGAAAAGCCTGGCAGCATGATGCTCTTTCTTCTGCTGGGAAGCAGCTACTAAAGGGAGAGGAAGAGTTAGTTTACATTACTGCTATTCACTTGTCCGAAAGCCAACTCCGGAAGCTTCAAATATACAATCATAACAAATCTGTATCGTGCGTCATCTTGACTCACGTTTTAAGTTGGTTGCGGGATATTAGTAAGTAGGAGTTACCCTGCTATAAGGCTGAGTGGCAATGGTGTCTGATTCTCCATGGAAAACAGAACTCCTTTATGAATTACATTGATGCACCTAATACTGGTCATTCAGGGTAGAAGAAGACTTTAAAAGCAAGCATCGTGATTGTTCTATTAGAGGGGTATGAAGAAAGAAGTAAAAAAGGTATATGGCTAAATGTGATGTCTGCCAACAAAATAAATTTGCGTCTTTAAGTCCTCCTTGATTGCTGCAACCATTACCAATACCTGAAAGGGTATGGACAGAAATATCTATGGATTTTGTGGATGGGATGCTCCACTCTAATGGTATGTTTGTAATTTTTGTGGTGATGTACAGATTGTTGAAGTATGCATACTTCATGGCTCTTTTATACCTGTAAACAGCTGCTTCAGTTGCTCAAACCTATGCGGAAGATGTGACAAAGCTCCATGGATTGCCTGTTTCAATTGTAAGTGATTGTGACCCTACCTTCACCAGTTCATTTTGGAGGGAATTGTGGAAATTAAGGTATAACACTGTTTAGGGCACTCTTCTTTTCATCCCCAAAGCAATGGTCAAATGGAGGTAGTCAATCGGTGTCTTGAAACATATTTGCGGTGTTTTACTGGAACCTATCCCAGACAATGGCCCGCTGGTTACCATGGCTGAATGGTGATATAACATTACATACCATGAAGCTGTTGAGGTTACACTTTATGAGATAGTGTACGACCAAACACATCTGAGGCTCTGACCTTGCTTACTTATGTGCCTGGAACACCCAATGTAAATCAAGTTGATCGAGATCTCCAAGATCAAGACCGGGTACTTTGCAATCTTAAGGAGATCCTTCAATGGCAGAGAATGAAGTTGCAAGCTGACAGAAAGCGAACAGAATGGGAATTTCAAGTTGATGATTGGGTTTATTTGCTTACAACCCTACCCTTAAGCTTCACTGGCTGTAAGGAGTTCTCTTAAGCTGTCAACAAGGTTTTATGAACCATACTGGCTCATTGAATGAGTGAGACCTGTTGCATACAGGTTGGATCTGCCGGTTGAATCAAAGATCCACCTGGTCTTTTCTATGTTTCATGTCTAAAGAAGAAGTTGGTACAAGGGTTGTAGCTGATTCATTGCCTCAAGTGATTGAAGATGGGATTTATAAATGGTTTGCAATGTCGGTGACATGGAGCAAAATGTCACTGAAATTTCCCCATTTCCCCTCTTAGCGACATGAAATCTGGGGGTAAATCCCCAGATTTTGTTTTTCCTCCATGTCGAGCGACATGGGGGAAAAATTTTAAAAACTTTGAAAAAATTGAAAAAAATTAAATAAATATTAACACTTGATTTCTAGTTTTATGTATCTTTTAGTTTGACTTACATTCACTTTTAGTTTGGCTTAATTACATATAACAT